>JAWNNO010006100.1:0-87662 GCA_035044985.1 Lordiphosa fenestrarum
AAGCAGTCAATAAGCCAGGTCTATAGAGAATACTAGTTGTGTTTTCAATGGTAGCGGGTTTAAAAACGACAGTCAACTTATACTATCTGCTTCAGCACAATTTTGCAAAAGATTCAAATCGCATGAATTTATAATATAGTTGTCATATAAGAACTGCTCTGTCAAATGATCTCAGAAGAGATATGCAAGGGCATATAATCTTTGGTAGAACCAAAGTCAAATTTTTATCTATTTTTAATGTTGTTAATTGAATTCCTTCCTCTAATTTCTAGGTCCATTAATGGGTGTTCCTATCATAGGATTCGTAACTAAGTTTTAAGCAATTCGATCTAGATTTAGTCAAGTGGAACTGTCAAGTGATCTTAAATCTGTATTAGCTAACATTTTATTTAATGGCTTAATCTAACTCAACCAGAGATATGTATTACGTATATATTCGTGTCGCGTGTCCAGCACTAAACGTCTATGATTTACTTAAATATCTAGTTATCTGTTTAGACAAAAAATGGAAATTACAGCTTTGTTCAAGGCGAATTGATACAAAAATAACATTGCTTTTATAAGTGTTATGGGCAATTTGCTTAATGGCTAGCTTTGTCCCATTTTAAAAGACTGCTCTGAGTGCTGGAGCTCTGACAAGGAACCTACATTACGTGAATTTGGTGTGAGGAGTTGAAATCTATTGCTCATTTGATGCAGAAGCTATGCCAAAGATATGAAGCAATTGTGTAATAGTTTAGGCACAAATGATCAAGCAGTTAGCGGGGCGTTTGCAGAGACTGAAAAGCAGCGAGAACGGATGGGCTTAGCTTACGACCAGGATAAATCGAAGTACCTAGTATTTACAAGCAGATAGACTACAAACTTTAAGGTTGTTAAGGGTTTCTTCTAGCTCGAAACGATGATAAGCAGCGATATTAGCCTTGGTCTGTAAATCCGAAGATGAAAACTCTCGAAAATAGATGATGCTACGGGCTGAGTAGGGTGTTCAAAAGCAGAGCCCTCTCTCGAAGACCGAAAATGGCGCTATACAAAACGCTTATCATCCCAATGCTGCCATACGGCGCAGAATCATAACCGATAACAGCAGCGGATAAGGCGGCGATGGGCGTCTTCGAGAGAAGAGTCCTTTTTAGGATCTATGGACCTCTAAATGTTAGCAATGAATTTCGCAACCGAATGAATGACAAACTAATATGAGTTCTATGGGGATACTAATAATTGTAAAGAGCATTAAACAACAGCGCCTGGTCTGGATTGGACAAGTTACTCGTAGGGGCAAGCTTTATAACAGGTCACCAGGCCAAAGATAAAGAGAATATAAAATAAGTATTCAAAAATTTTAAAAAGGAAAAAGAAAGTTTAGAGTCAATAAAATAAAAAAAAACCACCCATAATTCAAAGTTTTTTGGTTCCTTTTTTAGGAGAAAGCAGCTTAAACGCTCTTTCAGCGATATGGACTGAGTAAATCCGATATGAAGTGCAATAAAAGGTGATTCAAGTTATCACTCGCACTCTCTTTATTTCAGATTTCTTCAGTATTGTGTATCATACTCTTAAAATGCTGCTGAGCTGTTGCTGCCTTGCTCAAGTATGAGCCTTAAACCGAGCAGAAAACTAATACCCGAAGTCATCATGTAATAATTTGCTCCATATGCTAGGCCTTCTTGCAAGCCAATGAGCATTCTCAAAACCATATAAACAGATTGGCTCCTAGTGAATATTTACAATATCTCATAGCACCAGCCTCAAATGATAAATGTGCCCCCCCTGCCCATATTTGTATTGTACATCAGCTTCATTTGGCTAGAAACTATGTGACATTTAGCATATGTCGCCACCTGTATGTAATGTACAACCCACACACACATGCACTTGACATCTCAGCCACGTGGATGAAACTTTGACTTATGCAAAACTTTTTCGTTTTCGCTCTAAAAAGGACTTGCTTAGGCAAATCGTATGTACAATGTGAAACATTTGGCAGGCAGCGATTTATTTAATGTCTTTGGCGCACACAGCAAGGACCCCGGGGGCCAGGGCAGATGCATGTTCGAGTGATTTAGTTGATTTATGTCTCAAGACGTTGACTCGAGGGTTAATATTGGCCAACAGCAAAGAGCCAACCTCAACGCATGTGTTTTGTTTTTTTTTGGTTTTCTCTCTCTTATTTTTGGGGGGGACAAAAATTTACGTAGAGTCGACAACTCTGGCCATTGGCCCATAACTCATTGAGGGAAGGCGGCGCTTGTGGCAAATTGGAGGCTCTATGCACAGACTGAGTCCGGGGTAGGAGCATACGCATGCGAAATTCAATTATCGGGTGGGCAACACGCATACGCCATGTTGTCGTCGTCGTCGTCGACGACGTCGTCGTTTGGGGCCAGCAATTAAAGCAGCCGCATCGCCAACGCCAGCCGTTAATTAATTTGCATTTTGCGCCAGGCCCAGACCAGAAGCCAAACCAGCAGCAGCTAGGCAACCGCAACTAAAACTTGTTGATTACCCAGCCATATACAAAGTTGTAACATTTACAAGATAGAAAGGTTATTAGTGGGGTGACGAATTTGGTATACCCTAACACATGTGTGTAGAGGTGTGGAAAAGATTGTTTCAATAAAACCATTTTGAGACTTTGAAGCAAAACAAAAAGCAGCCCAAGTCATCAGGCATCCGCCACAATGGTTTCGATTATGCCGGAATTGCCCTGGACTTATTCTCATCCAAGACATCCATTTTGTGGAATTAAGTTGACCAATATTTCTGTATTTTAGCAATTGCCAGACGAGCCTTCAGGCGACGAGAAAGTAGTTTTGGTAAAGGCACTAGGGAAGTAGGTGAAACGATACGAATTGGCTCAAAGCCAAACCGGATAGAACACGCAATTCCAACTTTCAGATTTCTCTGAATCGAACCTTGAACCGAACTCTTCCGATATGAAAGCTTGAACCTAAAACTTTTCCGAACCTAGAATTTCGGTTCGATTAAGAAAGATTATAGATTATATTCGATGGCTTCAGACGACTGAGTATAACGATCGCCAGGAAAGTTTAATGAAAAAATGTATCATGTGTTTAGAATTACCTATGAAATTTGCACTTGCATGGATTATCATCTGTTTCTTAAAGATCTTAGACTCCAAACCCCTTTAAATGATTTACAAAATAAGAGCTCAACATTACTTTGAATTTTAGTTAACAGTTAATTATATTTAAAATATTGCCATCCCGACCCAAAACAATTATGTTTATGTCATTTTTAGCTCGATTACTTTATAATCTAGTATTAAGCATAGGCTGAATAAAGGTTGGAAAAAATCCACTAACCCAAAAGCCTAAAACTTCTGAGCCCTAAGAATAGATAAATTTTGGTTCAAGCCTGCAAACCTGAGCTTCCAAAATTCTTTGGGGCTTGCAGCCCTGATTTTGAGTCAAATGCAACTACTACTTTGCCTGCACATATACTTATTTTCTAAGAAAATGTAATCATACCACAGAACACTCAAGATAACGGCGCTAAGAATGGTATCTAGGGTAGGTTTTTGCATAATCATTCGAAAAATAGTATGCAAGAACACACCCTTGTATAAAACAACAAATGTTCCGTGGATATTATGGAAAAGATAGAGTGAAACGTTTATGCACATTTACTTATTTCAATGTGATTTGTACTTGACCCGAACTTGAACAGTACAACCATGTGAGGCTGATAGAAATTCAAAAGATCGCAGTTATTTGACACTGGAAATAGCCATTACGTATTAATTCAGCGGTGGGCACGATATTAGAGTTTGGGATCAGTCCAACAACAACAACAACTGAAAAACCAACCCTAATTAGCGAGCGTAGAATCGACCAGCGTTACACACACAATAAATATACATATTAGGTTGTTGTAGAGAGTAGAGTACACTGCATCTGTTTCGCTGCCAAGCTGCAGCAGTGCACCGATAAGCAATGGATTGGAGGCTTTAACTAACTTCGAAGCGAGGCAAATTCCAATTGTCCGGGTGTCTGCTTGTGTGCTGCCGTTACCGAGAAGCGAAGCAATTTTAAATGGCGTTTGAGCATAATAACTCTCGGAGCAAGTGGAAGTAGGATGTGCCCACCGCTGTATTAAATACAACAGAAGAAAATCACCTTAATTTCCTCAAAGAAAACATTACACTTTCAAATGAATCATAACGGAGCATGGAAAATATAATATATAGCATACAATAACGTAGCGCAAAAGCGAGCATAAAGCAAGTGTCGACCATATATAAAAGAATAGTAAAATCGGTTTTGAACCGAACCCGGAATTTCAACTTGTATTTCACTGTGAACCGAACCTTGCACCGAACTTCTTTAGAAATCGAAGAAGAACCTTAACCAGTTGCGAACCTAAGTATTCGGTTCGGTTCCGCAAAAGTCGGCTGGAAATTGTAACAAGGATCCTAGAATCAAATTAGAAACTACTTCTAAAACGCCCACCCAAAAAAGCATCTGTTTTCAAAATCCTAGATTCTAAAGACATTTCAAAGATTCACAAAAGCCAGAGCTAAACATTATTCAATTATATTTTCAATATTCCTTAGTGTTCCACAAGCCGATTGCGACCCATACGATTTGAGTAGTACTTGGGTCAACATAGATTTTAAGAACACATAGGACTAAATTAACTGCTAAAATATAGATAAATTTAGTAACTGAATAAATCTACAGTATTGCTTTTCTTATAGTAATATTGTATTAAGCAAGGGCTAAACCTAGGTTCGAACCCAAAACCTTGGCTCAAAAAACCGTAACCATTGTTAAAATATGGTTCGAACCAGCGAGCCGGAGATCCAACAAGTTTTTTGGGTTCAACAAAAGAGTTTGAATCCAAGTTAATTGTAAAATCTAAAGAAAGCGCGCTAGATCAATTCTTTCGTTCTAATTGCCTGCTTATAGGAATAATGGGCTGGTCGTCGAGGCTTTAATGGGCCATTGTGTGCCCATGGCTCAGATAAGACTTCGGATACTTGACTGAAATGTAATGGAACATTTACCTTAAAACCCTGACCTTGCAACATTAAAGTGCTTCGCTTTATTTATAAAGTTCTACAAATGGTCAAACATTGGTTACTGATGAAGATGTAGAAAACCCTTGAACCAGTTTTATTACAGTTTAAAGAGCACAGTATTATAATGCTTTCAAATAGTTGGGAAAAAGTGAAAGTACAGAATTGTCCATTATAAGTTGTGGTATGTCAAAATTGTACATTTAATATACCAATTAGATTTTTCAATATTCACAAAAATCCTTTTTAAATTGAATAAATTTCTCGCCAAGCCAACGGCCTACTGCTTGGTCTGTGCTTTAATTGAGAATCAGTCAGCCAGTGTATAAGTCTACATTAACTAGGGCTTAAAAATTGACTTAAAATCTATATTTAATAAACACAATTATCCTCCTGTCTCACTGCATCACAAACTGTGCTCACTCTTTCCCAAAAAAAAGTGTATGTAAGTTTCCACATTTAACACTCGTCTTTCGTTTGTCAATTAGCCAATTTGTGTGAGCGGGCTTACAGCGAATAGCCAGCCATTTGATCGACAAAAGATTAATAGCATTTTTAAATAGTTTTCCTGATTTTAAGTTGGCGCTTGTAAAAAAGTTAAGTGGCCCGTGCTGATAGCTTTATTGAGGGTAACTGGTTGTTTTTTTTTGTGTGTGTGGCAATTAAGTAAATACGAGTGTAAAAAGCGAATTTCTATTCAATTCCAGGCGGAAATTTCTCTTAAAGTCGTCCGCCCCGCATGTTTGGCACATAAAACACTTTGAATACTTTGGTGAAAGCCCATTTGTCCTTGTATCAGCGCAAAGTGTCTTGCCACTAAACCAAATCTGGGTTGACTTATATACTTCCGCTTCCGGCGGCAAACATACGCTCGCTCGCTTCGCCACGAAGTTGGCGGAGGACTTGGCGCAGAAACAGAATTTTATGCAAATATCCTAATCAAATTCCCATTTTGAAGTTCAACTGTTTTATCCAAAAGTTTTTTCCTACTTCAATTTTTTTATTTTTTTCTTACCTACCAAGCAAAGCCGACGCGTGTGGCAGACGATGCTGAGATGCCACCCATTTTTAATTTATTTCCACTTAAAAAGAAGAGCTAAGAAAAGCAGAACTCGGTGACTCCCCTATCCAACCCAACAGGCCGTCGTCGTCAGCCGCAGCCTGTATCCGGTGCGTGCGTCCGGCTTGGAGCCTGTCTTTGGGGGTTGCTGTTATCGGGTAGGTGGGTTGACGCTGGCTATATCCTCATCCGCCGCAAAACGTTTGCTGGCAGGGTGGCTGGGCATGGGTAGCCCATATTTTGCACCCAATCCACCAAAACTTAAATCTGCATGTCGAAAGCGATTAAACAGTTAGCTGGCTTCTGCATTCTTGTTACCAAAATTAAAACAAAAAGGATAAAAATTAGTCACTGCGGTGACAGTAATTCTCTCGGTGTCTGCTCTGCCCAGCTTCCAGCTAGCAGCTTGCCTTTGGCCGCTGTTGAGGGAATTCGTTGCGCCACTCGGCAACATTTGTGCAACACTCGCGTCCCACTCCGAGCAGTCTCATCCATGTCAAGTGATTAATTGCAATTTAAACGGTTTCAATTAAGGCAATGCGCATCTTTGGGTGCTGCAATGAGCCGCCGTCTGCCCTGTTTATGGGCATTTTTGTTTTTTTTGTGACTTATGAAATTGATGGAATTGACAGGCAACTGCTGGGATTGGAAATTTAACTAAACGGCTGATAAATGATGAAATGATGCTTAAAGGAATTCAAGTAAATGGGATGGGTTTGAGACTGAAAAGTTTTACAAATGGCTAATAAAGGTGACAATAAAGAACTTTCTAAAGAACTAAATCGCATGGAAAACTGTTTAAGTGCTGGCCAAAGCATTTCAAAAACCCATTTTCCCTGGCAACCCTCTCACTATCACTATCACCCCCTACTTGTTTTCCTAGAACATCATGCTGTGGCCACTGTCTGCTAATCTTTGCCATAATCCCACATCATAAACCCTCACTACCTTTCACTGCTCTCTCTCTCTCTTGGCCACAATTAGTCTCGTTCCTGAATTGCAGCTAATAGTTTCATAAATTGTTGGGCCAATATTTACATGAGTAGCCTTTTGTGAAAATATTTGTCTTCAAATTGCTTGTCTCCTCAAACCCCTCCATTGTCTTTGGCCAACCGGCCCGCTGTGCGTGTCTCTCTCTCTCTCTCTCTCTCTCTGTGTGTGTGTGTGTGTCTCTATTCTACTTGGTGGCTCGTCTCGTCGTCGCATCCATCCATCCGTCTGTGGGCTTTCCAAACGTTTTCATTACAATAGTGCGTTGCTTGCCGCCGCAGTGGCCGCCGTTGCTGCCGATCGGACAAATGTGTCAGAGCTGAAACGTCATGATTAATGATGCAAACATGTGGGCCCGACTCCGGCTCCGGCTCCGTCTACGGTTTCGACTGCGTTTTTCGAGGGCAGAGACATAGACAGCCCGGGGTTAGGGCTGGACAACTGGGCCAGTGGTAGGGGGCAACGGCAGCAGCAAAAGTTGGAATGGGAACATTTTATCAAGGTAAATTAGAAGGCACCCAAAAAGAACCAAAAACTAAAGACGAACATAAAGAAAAACACTTTGAGCCATGCATTAAAAGCGAAATTAGATACAAATCCTGGGGTAATGTTTGAGGCTATTTCATTGCGGGAAACACTAACCACAAATTTGTGGGTGACATTTTGAACTAATTTAGAGTTCTTTTATCCCAAGACCGATTTTCTGACAAGTTTCTACAAGGTTTGTGCTTTAGGCAGGTTTCGAGGGGGTTCTTCTAAGGTTGAATTCAAAGCAACCCTCTCGTGAAGGAGAAGACAAACAAAATAACAAAAGTTGAATAATGGATAGTTCGAGGCTTGATGAATTCGATTACTTTAACAGGTTCTCAATTCTACACAAAGAATATGGGAGAATGGTTTATGGTGTGAACAATTCAGTAAAGCCAAAGCCACTTACTTCTGCGGTTTTAGAACCCTACCTTGATTCATAGGTAATAAGGGCATTCACAAACTCCCATTACGGAATAAGTGCAAGGAGCCTTTTTGATTCCTTGGTCTCATAAAAACTGTCTTAAATTCGCTTGCTTTACGATCTTATGTCGGGAGATATTGAAACCCCGTTTTGCGACTATTCTTGAAGGGTCTTCTCAACGGTTTCGACATATTTTCGGGTCTATTTCGAGTCGTATTTCAAAAAGACACGTATTGAGCCCACGTAGTTTCGACTCAATTTCGAGCCTTTTCGAGACGTACTCAAGATTCATTTAATCGCACATGATCCTTTAAAGACTTAAAAAAGGTTTGAAAATTACCAATCAAACTGATTTTTGCCAGTATTATCAACTGTAAACCATCATTTATGTTATCATATTATTTGAATGGTTAAGATTTCTTGTTCTTGTTCCTGTATTTGGTCATTGCGATTCGAGAGACATGCATAAATTAGTGGTGGCATTTAATTCCATTGCTGGATATGTATTTAATATTGGGCGCATGGAACATATTTCGCATTTTTCCTACAAGATTTTTGACCTTAGCCTTGTAAAGTGGATTGATCTCAGGACTCGCACATTTCTCCATAAAGTCATAAGCACCCGGGAACCGTCTTACCTATTTCAAAAACTAAAACCTGCTCTATCACAAAGAACCAACAACTTTATCTTTCCACGACCCAAAATGCTATGCTCGGAGAGGCAGTTTTTGTAAATGCTATTCGTCTGTGGAACGATTTACCTCACCATCTTAAAACTATTAGAAGCACCCCTCAGTTTAACATAAAACTTAAAAAACACTTGCAAATTGATGTTTAAAATTCACTTATAATAGAAAATTAAAATTAAAATCAAATTTAAAATTAATTAAATTATTATAGTTAGTTATTATTTTTCAAATTCTTAATCGTTGAAACAATTGAATCATTGTAGTCACTAGCACAATCGATATAAGTCTATCTGTACTTGTAGTGCTGGGATAAATCAATAAATTAAATTAAATTAGAAAATTTGCATTTGTTGAAATTACATTTCCAACCATAATTTGTTCAAAATTTAGTTCCTGTTTCAGACTCTTTTGAGTTCTGTGTCTAATAGAATTAGTCATAAATGCGATAGTTTTTTAAACTTTTGCCGAGGCTCTTCTTAAAGAGTCGCTGATAAAGCGATTTTTTCAGATCAGTTTCGACTCATTTTCGAGTCATATGTACAATCATTCTAAGAATCTTTTTAAAGTAGTACTTCAAATCTTTAAACATATCACATTGTTAGCATATGCATACTTAATTTTTCTCTGTTATATTTGTTTCATCAAAAGTGCTCGAAAAGACCCTTGATAAGTCGTTTGGTTAAAAATATCTTCCACATGCAAGGTAGGTTTAAGAAAATGGCCTTAAGTTAGATCAAATTTCTCTGATTTGAAAATGAATTCTCCAAGCCCCAAATAAATATACCCAGATTTTAATGAAAGTCTCAGAAATTTCACGTTCATTATGTTTTTTGAGTTATGACTGTGTTGAAGTAAGTGAGCGATAAGACCTCCAACCGGCTGTTTGAAAATCAAAAAGGTTGTTATGTAAGTCACATGGAGCTTTTGTGGGTAGCTTTTTTGGTGTCACATCAAGTTCGAATAACGAGGTCAATTTAATCATCAAAATTCTTGTACCTAGCCGACTTCAAATAAACTTGGGTCTTGTTTATTTAATACGATTCTGGGATCAAGTCGACATCTCGTGCTAAAGTTACGATCAATACAAAACTTCCGGAATTGAAAAATCTGTACTCGAGTGATTACACTTGTATTGTACTTGATTTGAGAAACTTTGGGATTGACCAACTTCGTGTGGGAATAAATTATATCTTGGGTTTTGCTTTCCTTCGTTTTACAAAGAAAACAAATTCGAGATTTCCAAATGTTGTCAGAAGTCGGTCAATCCCAGATTTTCTTATTAAAAGTTAAAATAGGATTGACTTGATCTCCGATATCGCGGAACTAGTACGACTTTTGCTTGAATTTTCAATCCGAAGGTCGAACTAAAATCATTTTTTTTTAACTTGCTTTTTTTCCCCATTTTTCTTCTGTGTAAGTAAGGCAAATTTAAGTTTTCTTGATTTTGGTGCCCACAACAGCTTTAAACTATTAAGTTGGTTAATATATCCTTTTTATTTAAGTGATTAATCCCACTGTTTCCATAGAAGGCTTTTAGGCAGAATGTCTAATTGATATTAAACTATCTGAACGGCTTAGGTCAGATCTTCGAATTTAAATCATATTTGTTGAAGCTGAAAATGTAGGTTTAGACCAGTTTCTCAATTATCTTATTTTTCGGACTTGGTTCGGTTCACCGGTTCGGCTTCCGAATGAATCTGTCTCATTATGAGATACAGCTTGCTGAACAACGAACAAAATTAAATCAGCGGGACCAAAAACTCTCACAACGAGATATCGACAAAATACTTAAGTAGATTTTCCAATTCAGTAAAAAGCGGCAAAGAAAAATATTACTGAGAAATATTAAACCTTTTTGTGTACTGAAACTCGAAGCAATGCATATTTCGTAACAGTTTTCAGTGAAATAGGCTTAGTTGTTTATTATTTATGTTATATGGCCTGTGGATCCAGCGGCTAGTTGTAGTGCAGCTGGTACAGTGCAGCCTGGGAAGAAAAAAATCCCATCTGCTTTGCATAAAAATATAGATTTGTACTTTATTAGTGCCAAAGACAATGCGGGCTAAAAAGTGGAGTATAAATGATAAATAGATCATTCAGTTAAATTTCCAGAATATTTACCACTTTTGAAATCAACTAAGACTGAAATTAAGCACAGTTTTCCTATATTGACAACGTTTTATGAGCTACCATGTATGACCAATCATAATAAATTAGCCAAAAAGAATTATGAAGGCAACAGAAATTTCAAAAACAATAGAAAAACTTTTCAAAGAATATGTATTCACATTGTTCCCTCGCGAACTCGTATCCTGTCGAGTAAGCAGTCCAAAAACCAACCAATAATACAATCGTCAGCGAACGACCAATTTCACTCACACCACACACTACTCAGAGGGGTGTTTAAGGTCGGGGGTCGGTGTATATGGGGGGTTGGGCAAGCGATACAATAATTGCTCTGGGCCCGTCGTCGTCGTCGTCGCCGTCGTCGTCATCGTCGTCATTGTTGCGGCTTTGGCATGAATTATAAAAAACAAAAAAACACGAACAACCACAACAAAAAAAGAACAAGAATTCCATATGGAAAGGCCGCCATTCATTCATACGACACATAAGTGCACACATACGAGGGCCAGTCATGCAATGGTCAGATACTGGAGCCGGAGTTGGTCAGGAACCTGAACCTGACATGTTCTTTTCGATCAGACAACAACGACGATACGAAAGGTGGTCTGGTGTTGGTTGTCACTGTGTGTGTGTGCGAGTGCCTCAATCATGTAATTATTTCCTCCGCAACCGCTTTACCAATACCAAATGGACAAAAACACACCGAAACTTGGTAGCGTGTTCTCTCATTCTCTTTGTGTACTTTTTTTTCTTTTTTTTGTATGCTAAGCAAACAAATGGAGAAAAAGTGCCCAGAATGGTATAAAAAAAGTTTTCGTGTTTTGTTACTCAATTTAATTCAGGTAAAATTTGTTGTCGTTTCTGCTTTTTTCTCGGTCACGAACATGAAAAAGCGACGTTTCCGTTGAATCGACTCCAAAATGGTTGATGCTTGATTGGTTCAGTCTGCTTTCTTACTTATTTCGTCAGAAATACAAAATGGCTGAACCACAAGAGTTTACTTGCTAAATATGCCGAATTATAAATAATTTCACTGGCCGCCAAGTCGAGTCGAGTCGAGCGTCTTTATCTTGGGTTAGCAGACCAATTCGCCAAAGTTTCGTTTTGCGGTTTTTGTTTTTACATAACCTTCGCAGAATTTTTGGACTTTTTGTGTGTTGGGCGGCGTATAATGGCATTTAATTGAGCAGTGGTTGGCCCTGAACGAATGCAATATGGTTTGCTGTACAAGTATTTCATTTTTAGCCAATTCAAAAAAGAGTTTCGGTTGTGGAAGTTGTGCAATGAAAGTACTTACTTATTGAATTATCACCTGGAAAGAGAAGAATATTTGAGAAGGGTTAGTAAAAGTGCTTTATCAAAGTGATTCAAGAAATCGGGCAAAATACGTGAAGCACAGAATTTAAGAAGTATTTCAGAGATTGCAGAGAAAAGTTTTGAATGTGAAAATAAATAAAAAGTAGTTCCAATTGGAATGAATAGTTCTTAACTTCCTTTGTTTTGTATTACAATATCCATTTTTCATATTCCTTGGATGATTTTCAGCTCCGTTGAATGAAAATTTGAGATCCATTTAACATTAAATGGATATTTTAATATTTAAATGGATGCCGAACTCATCCAAGGGATATTTTTAGTCTTCTTTTCTCTGCGTAGTCTTCTCCTTTGTTTGAGGCTTCGGTAGCGGCCAATTAACAAAGTGAATCCCCTTTTTATCTCGAAAATTTTCAAGAATCCTGGAACATTTGGGAACTACCCGAATCTTTCTAAATTTTTCCGGCTCATCAAACTATCTGAATATTTGGTATTCAGTTCTCGATACTTCAAAGTCGATACTAAGAACTCACTACCAGAATTTATAAATGACAGGTATATTATTATCTAGTACTCGATACACAAAGCCCAGTACTTAAAAACATAATACTCGATACTTAGTTTTCCATTTTATATATGTTGCTTACAAGAATATCCTCAAAATACAGGGTGCGCCATATAAAGTGTATAAACTCGATACTTAGTTTTCGATTTTATATATGTTGCTTACAAGAATATACTCAAAATACAGGGTGCGCCTTATAAAGTGTCGGTATGGCAACACTGAATAGCTTTGACATTTACCAACCGATTGCTTTTGTTAGACATGTTTTGGAAACATCAATCTAGTACAATTTTGACCATGGAACGCTTCACACCAAAACAACGTGCCGAAATAGTGACGCTGTTCACTACGCCGACGCCGACACTGAACCAGATTTTTGGAAACAAATTTTGATGACCGATGAGGCCCATTTCACGCTTTCTGGTGGTGTTAATAAGCAAAATTGTCGCATATGGGGCACGGAAAATCCACACCGCATCCATGAAATAGCTTTACACGACCAAAAAGTGACTGTTTGGGCCGGCGTTTGCGCCAAAACCAAAATGCCGCAAAAAGGGCACATTTTGTTGTGGCCAATAAAGGCGGCCACTTGATTGACGTTGTGTTCAAAAAGTAGTCGAATTAAATTGTACAGGACCAAATTAAAGGAACAAGATCAACATATAGCAATCGGTTGTTTGTTTTTATATTTATTCAGTGTTGCCATACCGACACTTTATATGGCGCACCCTGTATACTTTAGGTACCAAGTACCTAAAAATTTTCCACAAACTTGTGCGTAAGTTTTAATTAATACTAAGACTCGATACTCAATACTCAATACCTAGTCACCGATACTCAACAATAGAGTATACGAATGAAAAGGATATACAAATTCCGTATTCAATACTCGATACTCAGAATTTGGAACTTAATACTCAGTACTCGATACGGACAAATTCAAATCGAGACAGTTTGTATGAGCAGATGAATAAAAAGGATATAAATATTCCATATTCAGTAATCGATACTCAGGATTTGGAACTTAATACTCAGTACTCGAGACTGAATAATCCGAAACACTTTCGGTAATTCACGTAGCTTGCTTGCCGAAGTAATGCTTCAGTGAGTGTAGGAGAGAGACAGAGAGCGTCAGAGAGCCTCTCTTCTTGAACATCTCTGGTGTATATGAATAAAAAGGATACAAATACTCCATATTCTATACTTGATACTCAGAAAGTGGAACTAAATACTCAGTACTCGATACTACCAAACCCAAATCGACACAGTTCGAATGAGTATATGAATGAAAAGGATATAAATATTCCATAGTCAGTACTCGATACTCATAATATGGAACTTAATACTAAGTACTCGATACTGACAAATTCAAATCGATACCGTTTGAATGATAAGTCTTTGAATATCGAGCATTTATAACTCGATACGCAAAACTCGTTACTTAGTACTCAGAACTTTATACTCAGTATTCGAACAAAAGAATGTTGGACACATAACTATTCGATTCTCAGTAATCTTTCCTCTGTACTCCATAGTTAGTATTTAAATATATAATGGATGAATCTATGAATATTCGATACTCAAAAATCGATACTCAGAAGGCAATACGCAGAACTCATTACTAAATACTCATTACTCAAATCTATGAATAATAAATACGTATATGAATATTTGATACTCAGTACTCAATACTTAGAAATCCAAATCGATAGAGTATGAATGATAAGTATTTGAATATTCCATATTAAGTACTCGATTCTCAAAGCTCTAAGTACACAGAAGTCAATACTCAGTATTCGAAGAATCTCAGCACCTTACACTCTGTACTCGAAAGTTAGTATTTGAATGTATAACTTATGAATAGTTGAATACTCGAAACTCAGAACTCGATACGCTGAACTCATCAAACAGCGCTTCGAGCTTGTTCAAAATGTGCCCAGGCGTCGATTAACCGAACCGAACCACAGGCGTCGATTAACCGAACCGAACCAAAACAGTTCGTTTCGTTTCGCTGTTTTAGAATGCCAAATCGAACCTCAAACCGCTAAATAATCCGGTTCGGTTCGGCTCAAGACAAAATGTCTATAAATTTAGGAAGTTGAATAAGATAACTTAACATTACTCAAACGTCTTAGAGGACAGCATTCTCTCTGCTTACAGTGCTTAAACAATACCCGATTTTCAATAGTTATTTGCTAGAGTAAAGTTCTTACTTCGCTTAGTTTAATTTCAATCCAAAAATCACTTTAATTTCCCTCTGCCTAAAAGATGCCAGTCATATTCATGAGTTTCGTTGCAGCTTTCATATCAATATTTCTAATATATTTACTCATAATCCAGCCAAAATATATATTCTGCTAATCACGCAGCTGCCGTTTCAATATCAATTTTATTTATGAAACTGCATAAACTTTGCACCAAACCCAAACCAAACCAGTTTCGAATAAACTTCAAGCCAGACGCTATTATTTCCGACAGCATGATTTTATTTGCCTCAACCCTCGCCTTTTGGCTCATCCTTCGATGAGTTCTTATGATATTTTGGTTGAAGGCTTTCGCCATTTTAATAATAGACTGTCAGACATGTTGAATCCTTTGCGGCTGTTGTTTTTGTTATCGCACGGAATGGAACTTCTTCTCAATTACTTATTTTGCTTGCAAAGTTGCTTTGGTAGTCGGTTTTTTTTTTTTGGGTGGGTTTCGATGTCTTGACCGCTCGTTACGTGCTGCATGTGTTGCCCATGTCCCAACTTGGAACTTCCGCTTTGGAAGTTTGAGGTTAATTATTTTCCACTTTTGAAGCCAGCGCAACTTTCTTATAAGCTGGCCGGTCACAACTTTGTATTAAGTAAACTTTTCCAAGCAGTTTGAATATTGAAAAGATAAACATGAAGTTGGCTCATATTCTCAGACTTTTAAACCAAAACTTGCCTGTATGAAAATCTTTTACAGGTAAATGCATACTAAAATATTTACACACTTTGTGGAATATTTGATAGAGTTTGCTTGCAATAAATATGTTTTATTCAGGCTCTTAAAGACTTCCGCGTTTGCCACTTTAAAGCTGAATAGTGTAAGGCTATTTGATACATCTAAGAAAGCTTTTACTTAGCTTACAACTTAAGAGTAGATTCTCATACATTAAAAACCACTTCGACCCGCCTCAAATGTAGGTGAAAAGGTGAAAATCTTTCGGCAGTAATCAGTCTAAAGTGGAATACTTTTGCATACGAGAATAGTGACATTTTGGTTATTGTCATTTTAGTTGCCTTCATCCTAAGTTTTACCAACTATTTGTATTCCCAGGGCGTGTTAAAAATAGGGAAAAGAGGAACATGAATTTGGGCAAAAGTATATAAAAGGGAGAACCCTATATTCTTGATCAGCATCAACAGACGAGTCGATATAGCCTGTTTGACTGTCTGACTTTCAATGTTTCTATGTGAACGCCTCGAGGAAGGTGAGTTGGGCGAGCAAAACAAGGAGGTCCAAATTGATCTATGTTCTTGAAGTCTGAAGTGTGAAACATCGAAGAAACATTGATTTCGTTTTATCTTTTTCTAGAAAGCTGCATTATAGGTTTTCTAGATAACAAGAACTACAAGGTAGCTCACTCACAGCTTTGAAAATATCAGTCGGCCTTGATTCGATGATCTAAAGCAGTGTTCCCTAGCCATGCCCCAGGGGGCCGAACACATTGGGTAATTCACACCGAATGCTTGCCGAAGTAATGCCTGTCAGTGAGTGTCAGAGAGAGAACGAGAGACTCTCTTCTTGGGGAACACTTATTTAAAGCATCGATGTTCAAGAAGAGTTAGGCGAATGCAAGCAAAGAGAGCGCTGCTTACGCTCATATGCCTGACTTCGGCATGCGCTCGGCTCGTGTGCGTGTAAATAGCCGATTGTTTGGCCCCTGGGTTCTATGGGTGAACACATGATGCAACAATATTGTTGCATCATGGGTGAACATCGCTGATTTAAAGCAGCGATGAGGGTTGGTGCCATTTATCACTGCGATATCGAGACGACTCCATAATCAAATATATGCAGTGTATATCTGGCTTTTCGACTCGAGCCTCACTAATAGTAGTTGTTTTTTCTGTTGTCGTTGTTGCCTTGCTCCCAAACTCACATTTGCCCACCACTGATTTAAGGGTGTAATCTGACATATCGAACTGACATGATGATTTCATCCTCAATTAAGCCGTCAAATATATTAACTACGACTGCGTGTGCCTGGTTTTTGTATGTGATTCATCCCTAGGGTTCGATAAATTCTCGCTGAAGCTAAAAAGCACTTCCATTAATGGTAATTTGTAGATATGATATGATGTGAAATCGGTCCGTTGTCTTTTGAAAATCCAAAATTGGGATGTTCCAAAATCTTTGTTTGTTTATTTATTTGTTTGTTTATCCGACAAGGTCTGCCCAACCTAGCAAAATTTACTTTTAGAAGCTGTAAATGCTAACGAAATGCATAAACATTTTTGGACTCCATTCTTCAAGTAAGTAATTAGTGCAATTAGTAAAGTATTTCATTATTAAAGCACAAGCAAATACTTTTCAGTTGATAACTGGTTCCTCAACCTCAGACAGCTGGATTGAGACTTGGTGGATCTACACCTATGCACCTATATAGGTTGAAAACATTTCTGAACATACTTGCAAAGTTGCATCGCAATAAAAAGGAAAACGGATTCTTAAGAGATCTTGAAATAAATAATAGTTCATAGGTTGGGTGACTTCTCGAGTTGGAAGAATTACAGTGGATGCTTGGTCGGAAATAAGTAAAATAAGTCAATCATTTATGTTTGTTTAAAACATTTAACAAAACACACCAAAAAAGGAAGCAAATCGACTTTTCAGCTGTTTTATAAGACTCCCGGATAAATTCTCTGCAGATTTCGCCTATCTTCTTCAAGTCGACAGAGGCCCATCTTATGAAGGCTTCATCATAGCAATGACTGTTGTGAGAGCACGTTCATATTCGGCTAGAAAATTAATGATAACTAGACAGCGGATTTTTGCATATTTTTAAACCGATTTTAATCCTAGTAAGCTCTGAGAAATGTGTATTTCACAAAATTTTTTTACATTATTTTGTCTTTTGCCGGCGTTCCAGTTCATGAAATAATTACATAAGTCATCTTGGAATTGAGTGCAGAATTTTGGGAATTTTATTAACGTAAAAAGTCAGTGCATTATATAGTGTTGTGCACATTTAGTATGGCTTACTTGGATGAAAATCTGTTTGAAAATATGCAAAATCCGCTGTCTAATGATAACACACTAAATCAAGAGTTAAGGGTATTTACAGGCCTTACTTTGGCCAACCATTTCTCCTGCATGATGTTATAAACTTTGAAAAACAATTATGGTAGTTTTATTTTTCCCTGACATAGATAACCACGAGATGTCACAACCAATGCACACAAAATGCAAGTTTAAACAGAAAGTGTTTTGCCTTTTTGATATCAGGGATAATACTCTATCGATTTTTTAAGTTTTGAAGTATTTATTTGGAATTTTGAGGAGTTTTTCCATTTTAAGCACTCAGTCGTTTCTATGTTTGCATTTGTTATAGTTCGCAAATGCTTATTCCATGGATTGTAGACATTAGAGGAACATGCAAAACGACTTGATTTTTGACATCAAAAAGTCTGCTGATGATAGAAACGGCCCTGAAACCGTACAGCAGAGACAAACCGTGCTATCCAAATAAAAAATCGTTGCTGATGAGTTTTGATTAACCAGTTATAATCAACCATTGAAAAACAGGTCCCTAAAACCCATATATAGATCGATTTCTACAACTTTTTCTTTTCCATTTAGTCCATAATTTTTCCATGTTTCAAAAATAGTTAGAAATCTGCGCAGAATTATATAGTTTCATGTATTTCATCAACGTTTTGTTTAGTTTCAAGCTCGTAACCATTTAGGTTGATGGTGCAG
This sequence comes from Lordiphosa fenestrarum, assembly GCA_035044985.1. NCBI lineage: Eukaryota > Metazoa > Arthropoda > Insecta > Diptera > Drosophilidae > Lordiphosa > Lordiphosa fenestrarum. Next base: position 18,691 of record JAWNNO010006100.1, read on the forward strand.
AGTTCTTAAGGTATTCTTGAAGACTTTCCCTACTTGCAACTTGCAACTCAAATCATCGAATAAAAATATGTGTTTTCCAAAACCCAATCTAAATGAACGCCACTGCGAATACTTAATACACCAACTCGGCTCATCGATCAAGCTTCATAAAAGCGATTGACATAATTATTGCTTAACATCAGAGAAATAACCAGAGAAAGGACGTCTCTCAACATTCAGCAAGTTAAATTGGTATCCGAATTTTCAATGCAAATCAATCAGAGTTGGACTTTAGCTACCACACACACACACACACACACAAGCACAAACACATCTTCATCATCCGGCAACATCATCATCATCCTCCGATTGATGTATTGCCCCTGGCGATCTGTGATTTCTGTTTAACGATTTTTTGGCAAACATGTCACACAGTTTACGGATGACAAATTCATTTTTAACACGGCACAAAAGTGAAACCCCCTGTATGCACATGCACACATATTATGCGGAATAATGAGACATTGCCTTGCAGATTTTCCACTGTCTGACGTTTGGCTGTCAACATGGGGAAAGCTGTTGCCGGATATCATGCGCCAATGTGCGAGTGTGTGTGTGTGTGAGAGATAAAAGTACAAAAATTAAAGATTCTCTTGTTAAACGGAAGGAAGCTTAGGCAAAAAAAGGTCAAGTCCAAAATGATGGATGATGCCATGACACTCAATACCCACCCCAAAACGCCCAGTCGAGTCGAGCTGAATGAAATGGCTGAGTGACATTTTGGGATGCGTCTATTAAAAAATATCGAGGGGTGGCTCTCGCTCTCGCATCCCGCTCGTCTGCCTTATCACAGGTAGCACCACGTGTTGTTGCTCCACCTTGACTTAATATCCGTTCGGAAAAGTTTCTGGCTTCGGCCATAATTCTTATCAGCGCCATCCATCACATAAATAATTCTGTTAACATTTTTCAACAAGCCACAAATTAAAAACTACAAAGCACTAAAAACGTATATTTCACGTGAAACCGAAAATTTACGAGCAACGGAATCACGTGTCATCCACGCGCTGTGAGCTTCATCCCCTCCCGGGCATGACTCGACGGCCAGCCTTAAGGATACGGATTCACGTGCTAAACGTATGCGAATTTAAATCTGTTTGAATAAGGCAAAGGATTCCCTTTTTGTGTGGTTCACCATTTGAATATAAAACAGTGGGAAGTGAGCAGACACACACACACACACAGAGAGCGAGTCGATGACAAACAGAAAATCCATTTTCACACAAACATTAGTTTTATTTAAATCACAAACAAACTCACACACACACACACACGCACACACAGAAACAAGGGTTACCACCCGAACACCGACCTTTGGTCCTAGACATGTGTTGCTCCTTATGTCTGTGGTTGTTGTTGCTGTTGTGGCTCTACTCCTTGTTGACTTTTCACGCTCTTTTAAACGCCGTTAAATATTTTACCGCTGCTTGTCTTCACTTTTTTGTTCCCCCTTTAGGCAAATTTTGCAACATTTATCACACTCTTGGAAGTTAATGGAAATATATTCCATGATAAATTATTGCATTTTTTGGAATATTATGCAAAATGGTTGGTTTTTTTCAGAATTTACTGACAAACTTTTGGAAAAACAATCACAAGTGCTCCATTTTGCAGTGACTTTGTCCGGTTGTCCGGAACAGGTTTTTTCTTTAAAAACTTCCACAACCGGTCACCTTCGCTAGCTATTGGCGCCAGCTAAGAAGTAACTAGCCATGAAAAAAGTTCTCAAACATTGAGACTCAGCGTTAAACTGCAGGTTTCTTTCTATTGTGCGAAAATATGCAAGCAAACAAGCAAAAATATAGAGTGGAGTTCGGCTTGGCCATTTGGACTGTGTAAAGGAAATAAAAGAGCTGCTTTCCTATGCCTTAAGTGCAGTTCCCAACGAGGAAGCAGCAGCTTAGCAAAAAAGTACACAAATGCTGCTGAGTTGCTGCTGCCTCGCAGTGAACCGGATCTAGCCACATTCTAAAGCATAAACGACATAAGGCTTGACCATCTCTCCACAAAGTTTGAGGAAGGACACTTGCCATGCTTACAGTTTGGGCTACTATCACACAAGTTCGGCTCGGTTTGAATTGGATTGTAACATGATACAACATTAAAGGTAGGGAGCTTGCAATGTGCGCTTTTAGCAACGTAGCTAAAACGTTCAACCTGAAGTCGTGATGCTTCTCAACAGGAGCTAGGATTTAGTTTGAGACACATAGTTTCATGGTGAAATTTTCTTAGAATTCTTCGTAGGTTCCGATTCTGGTAGACGCTTATCACGTTTTTTCGAACCGATTTTGGTTCGGACTTAACCCTAAATAATATACTTTATAGGTTCGGAAATGCTTTCTCCTATATGTTACATATATTCGGACAAGCTACCATTAATACTGAGTATTGATTTCATGTCGCCCTTCGGATTAAAACAACAAAAAACAAACTGGAATTCGGTTATCAATCCGAAAAGAGTTATCTCACGCTAAGATCCTTGATCGATCTAGCTCGAAATTGAAGAAAGTGCGTACTTTTAATATCACAGCAAAAGAGTGAAAAGAAACCGAGAGCAAGAAAATCTCTCTCAGAAAAACAGCCTAATTGGGAACACAGACAAACGCAAAGTCTCCTATCAACTTAGAGCTGCATTTTTTGTGTCCATTTGTGCTCTTATGCTGCCTTGGAATTCCCAAACAGTCTAAGCAATGCTCACATCAGGAGGAAGCTGCTGATTTGAAGTCAATGTGCAAAGTATATAATATATAGAACCGAGGATGTGCAATCAACTAATGAATTCGAGTCGGCTAGAAATTACCAGTTTGGAATTCAAAATGGTTGTTGAAAATGTCAGAGGAAAGCTTAATTTGGGGTAACATAATCAACAAATCAGGCCTTATTGACTTCAACCGACGGAGTCAATATAAGTCGAGTTTGAAGAACAATATAAAGCTAAGATAAAGCTCTTCACAGCTAAAAAAGGAATTAAGTCAAGAATTCTGTAATGGTAGACTGTGAATTCAGAAATAGTTAAAGATAGAAAAAACTTCTTGTAACTGCAGTCAGATCAAGTTTAGTGACAATTTTTGCCACTCCCCTCAATTTGAAACAAAAAACAAGAAAGAAATTCGGTCAAGCCCAACTATAACATATTCTGTACCAACAAAATTATACGCTCAGCATACATTTTGATGCTGCAGTAGCAGCTGAAAGCAGCACTGCTACTGCGCTGCAGTAGCGAAAAGTCTTTTGATCATAACTCGACAACCGTTCATCCGATCTTTACCATTCTTTTAGTAGGTTGATAAGTAATTCTGATTAGTAAATTTGTCTAAAAGAGACGAACCATCTATCTTTAAAACTGTGGGAGATATGACGTTTTTTCTAAATTGCGGGGGCGGCAGGGGGCGTGGCCAAAATTGAAAATAAACTTGATCTGCCTACAGATATAAGAAGCATATGTCCCATACATGTCAAACCTCTATCTCTTACCATCTCTGAGATCTGTGCGTTCATACGGACGGACAATGTGGAACTTCTGGGCCTATTTACTAATTAATTTAATTCATCGATCAGCCCAAGGAATGTTGAAAATCTTATGAATAATAACAGAGTTATTAGGAAAACAAAAATTTATGCTGGGCAGCACCGACTGGCACTGCGATGGGCAGCACTTTACACGCCTTGACACTACAGACTCGTTCCACTTTTTATACTCTTGCAAAGGGTATTATAATTTTGCCCAAAAGTTTGCAACGCATAGAAATATTCATTTCCGACACCATAAACTATATATATTTTTGATCAGGGAGACGAGCTGAGTCGATTGAGCTTTGTCCGTCCGTCTGTCTGTCTGTCTGTTTCTACGCGAACTAGTCTCTCAGTTTTAAAGCTATCGAGCTGAAATTTTGCACAGAGTCTTCTTTTTGCTGCACACTACTAATATGTCGGAACTGGACGGATCGGATGACTATATCTCATAGCTCCCATAGGAACAATCGGTCGGAAAACTAGTTTTAGTATGAGAATCTTTTTTCTTTTCAATGGAAACGTCTCCAAACTTTGTAATCGTAGGTTTTCTATGTTTTTTTTTATAATTCTACCAAGTTTTATTGAAATCGGACAACTATATGGTAGAGCTGCCATACAAAAGATAGGTCTGAAAAACAGTCTTAGTAAAAAAAACTTTTTTGTTTTTAATGGTAGCATCCTGTAATTTTGTATTTCTTTGTTTTTCATGCTTTTACATAATTCTACAAGTTTTTGTTCAAATCGGATGACTATATCATATAGCTCCCATACGAACGATCGGTCGGAAAATGGGGAAAAAAAGAGTATTTTTTGAAAATATGTAAACGAGCACTTGCCAGGGTATAAGAACTTCGGCACAGACGAAGTAAGCTTTGCTTTCTCGTTTTACTTGTTTTTTCTTCCAAAAGTTGTTTCAAATGATTTGTTGGCATCGAGTACAAAGAGTGCCTTGTATATATTGGGGTATGCTCATTCATAAGGAATCTTTGAGAGCTCCTGCAATATACCTAGTATTGAAGTTTACAAATCCATGTTGTTGTCCATTTCAATTTGATTTTTTCCACCGACCTCTGTCTCAGTAAGTTTAACAAAACAATTTGCCTAATTGAAAAGCTTGTTTAGGAATGTGTTTGTAAGATATTTAAAGTTTCTTTGAATACAGAACCGACCATCGACCAACCGACCCAGACCCCCAAGTCCGAGTTCGAGTTTGAGTTCCAGTCAAGGCAACGCCTTGGCCAGTCGAATGATACCGCTGTTGTTGCTGTTGCTGCTCTGCGCCCCGAAGCTGACTGACAGTAGGTGTGACCAGTCTACTCATTCATTCTGACAGTTTTCCCACCCACTCTCGCACAAAACGCAATTTGTTGGATTGTAGGTTGTGCCCTCTGCGGCACGGAAAGGTAAAAGTGGAAAATGTGAGAACCACCACCACTGTTGGCCCACGGGCAGGGGCAGGAGATGGGGTGGCGCCAAAAGCATTTCTCGCAGGTCGCGTGTCTTTTTTGGGCTCAAGTATCTCGGCATATTCTTTTGCGCTGCAACTAATTTTCATTTCCAACACAGTGCACCTTTCGCCAGCAGAGAAATCTTATTAAAAAGTGAACAGTGCGATAAAATTGAATTTGCATTCAAAAGCCATTAAACGCAGCAGTCACTCTTCTATTTTTGGTTGTTTTTTTTTTGGTTTTGTGTCGCTGGCAGGGGGCGTTGTCCTGACTAGGAATCTGGCTTTAATTCTAAAGCCTTAACATATTTTGTGCGGAAATTATTATTTCGCTAGCATTTGCCAAAATTGGCCACAGCTGTTGAACCATAAAAATTGCCTGATTACGTGATTTACAATTTAAAATTTTCACTCACATGGAAAAATGTTTTCTTAATTGCATATCAATTTCATGGCTGTTTACTGGCAAATTATTGTGATTCGAAGAGCAATAATAATAATAATAATAACCTTTGATCCCCCTTCCAGTCGTTATAAAATGCAGCCAGCATATAAACGAATCCAATTGGTGGCGACTGGTTCATAAATGGCCCAGTTATTACTATTTTGATGACCATGTATTACATTCATCGGGTCTATTCTTCGACTGTGTGTGTGTGTTGACCATATATCCATTAATAACCAAGCAATGTCCATTCAAGTGTTGTAATTACACTTTGGGTATTTACATGTGCGCACACAAATATTTCAATTGCCTCTTTATTTATTCAGCAAACGAATCATGGGAAATGGGTTTAATTTGGGCTAGGCCGGGTTTGTAAATTAAGGAATTATAAATGGATTTTCTTGGTCTTAGAATAGTTTTAACAAAAAATTATGGCAAAAATGTTCTAGTAGAACTTGCCGCGAAAGAGAGAGAGGAAGGCCACATCTATTCAATTGAAGCTTCTTTCCTCTATTCAACTAAAATCTGTTTAAAGATATATAGAAAATGTCTACCAAGCTGCGGCATTTGGTTTTTGTTTGACAGATATTGAAAGTTAGCTAACGCTTGAATTCTCACAAAAATAATGAATGAAATTGAAGAACTATTTTCACTCATCACCACACACATAAAAGACTGCAAAAAATTAAGCGGTTCCGATCTCGGTACCTGCACAACAGAGATTTTCACTCCAGCGCGCTCACACTTAACTAGGTCAGGTTAAGCAAAAACCATAGGTGTTTGTTATTGTTGCTATAGCGCAGCGAGAGCGGAGATAAAACTCAGTAGAGTAGTAGAGTACATACATAAAGTACACTTTGAGAACCGGCTCTCTACGAATTAGTCGGAAAATAACGCAAGGTGCAGAAATCGGCAGGAGTGCACTGCAATTTCTGGTACTTGTGCTTGATTTTATTCCCACTCGAGTATCCTAAGCACTGTGTAGCAATGTGTATGCACTCATAACATATTTGTGCTACGCACATGCAGTGCCAATAACACTCGCGCCACTTTCCATCCAACATTTGGAAGATAATTTTTACAAAGATCACCTTGATGAGTCTTTTCCGACCCCTTTTGATGATTAGAAAGAAATACCCATCATGTGTAATCACACAGAGACTCGAAATGGACTAATAAATACGCTCAAAATGAGATGTCCCACCCAACATTTGGAAGATAATTTTTATTAAAATCATCTTGATGAGTATATTCCGACTCCTTTTGATGATCCAAAAGAGATGGGTATCATATGCAATTAATTGAGACTCGAAAATGACTCATAAATATGCTCAAAATGTGATTTAGTGAAATACGACTAAAAAAGGACTCTCAAATGACTCGAATCTGATCAGAAGAACGGGTTAAAAACGGCTCTTCAAGAAGAATCCCGGCTAGGGTACCATTTTCTCCCGACTAAAGTATCATTTATGATCGGAAAACGAGCGCATTTACAGCCTCGTATGTGCTGTGAGCGAGCATCTGCCACACGAAGATAAAAACAACCGCTCTTTGGTAATAAAGTACCATGATAAAAGTACCACGAAAATACGTACGAATATTACTGATACTGATGGCAATATCTGGTGAAGGTGAACGAATTGTAAAGGGTTCGTTCGATATTGCCAGATTAGCATAAAGCTTATCGTATCACATAAAACAGTAGAAAACGCCTTAGATAATGATCTAAGTAACATTGTACTAAAATATATCCAACTTTTAAATGAAACTGACACTAAAATAGCGAATGTTTATTCTATATAAAATATATCCATGTTTACCGCCATTTTGCGACACTTCTGTAATTGTAATTCTCAAGTACGAGTACCGTGCACTCTCTGCTAAGAATTTGTTAATGCATTTAACGCCAATTCACAAATTCGATGATGAAAACGCGAGATTAATAATAAAATATCGAAATTTTTGAGGGATATATCGCCAATTTAACGAATAGACGAAACAAAGCTTCACACAAATATCGGTAATATATCCCTTGTAAGATAATGATACGATACCTAATGAATTCTCTTAGTGTGAATCGCAAAACTCTCCCCTCAAACTATCGCCAAAATGTCTGTATTTGACAAGAGAGATAGGTAACACAACAAAATGCCAGCAGGGGCGATGCCACAATGAAAATGAGTGTGTGTTTGATTCAAAAGTACATCATAACACTAGGCACTCTAGCATATCTGTGATGCTGCTCTCTCATAATCAAAAAGAAACAGAACCATCAGTTGAAGAGGATTCTGTACAACTCAAGTTGATGATTATACCCGTTACTTGAAGAGTAAAAGGGATATTAAGTGGCAGGGTTATAAAAAACGTTGCATACTTATCTGAGCTGCATGCGCTGTTTGCTTACATAATGTTGAAATATTCATATTTATGTTAATAATCTGTTAATTAACATAGGGAGAGGCTACTAAACACTAATTTCCCTGAGTAACTGGTATATCGAAGTCGGGCAGGGCTGACTTTAACTTAAGCTCTCGATTTTTACAGTCAATGACGAAGTGTTGGGCGATTTTACGACTTCCTATTCTCAAATCAAAACATACTTTTAGAAACGAAACGATTAGATGCCATCCCAAATGTTGTTCTCTGACTAATCCCCTTTATTTATAAGAACTTATTTTTACCTTGGCGAACAACACCATTTATAAATTGTAACGAAAACCAGAACACAGCTTAACTGTATTTACTAGCCACCAAGCCCATTAAGTTCCATTAAGCCCACCAAATTAAAGTGCTCCTAAAATGGGAAGCTCGGTGAGCTGAACTTGAAAATGGCCCCAAAAACCATGTCGCCGAGCATTAAATTAATTGAAGCTCGTCAAATAATTTTGAAGCACTAATTAAGCGTCAAACGACAAAATGAGGCGCTGCGTACGTAAAATTTCGGTTGCATTAAATGGCCCGCAGGCGAAAATGAAAGCTCAGCGCGGTGGGGCCGCTCCTTGAAAAAGGTCGCGCAATTAATTGTTACGACTTTATTATGAAGATAAGTGCAAACGCCGTCTTGGAAAGTCAAACAAAAGGGTTCTAATTGGCAGACCGCAAGGATAATGCCGGGCAGACGTTTACGCCCAAAAGGGGTTATGAAATTTTTTCGTGCGCCTTTTTTAAGGTTTTTTTTGTTGGTATGCAGCATGACTGTGAGAAAAATCTGTTACAATTCGTTAGGCTTAGCGGTCATAATATTTAAATATTTTTTTTTCGTTATCTGCAAACTGATTTGTCATTATTTTAAAGCGAAATTTATGCTAGGAATTATGGAAATTAATGTTAACTGGAAACTGAAACTAAAGTGTGATTACCGAAAACCCAAAGCCACCAAGGACACTTCTTGGTCATTTAGGGTGAAACTTCTTCAATAGAATTAAACGCGCCACCAATATCGATTTAATTTTATTTCCACTCATTTAGCTAAAAGCCAACAAAAAAAAAAAACTGAAAGCGAAATGAAAATATTTGTCCACGCTTAAAAATTTAGAAGAAGGAAGAAAAAAAGCGTTTTATGAAAATGAATGCACTGACACTCTGGCCTCGCCTTGGAAAATTTGAATACATTAAGCGGTGGCAGTTTGAGGAATCGCCCAGCCCCCCCTCCGCCCAGTGGGTACTCGCGGCATGACAATGACACAAAAGCCGCGGCACTTAATCGCCGCGGATCACATTCCGTAAAAACCGCAACGATAAAAATTTTTTACGCTTCATTCTTGTGTACTTAGTCAAATGGAAGAAGGGACCCCAGGCAGGCAGGCAGGCAGGACGTTTGGTGGTTGACCCTCCTGGCCACATTTGCCACGAGTATATGTCTCTGTCCAGTGGCTCAGCTCTGGCGTCCCTTCTTTGCACCATAATCGTAAAGAAGAAAATCAAATCCGAAATTATTTTCAATTTGTACGCGATTTACTTTTATGTCTTTCTCCTGCACAGTGTTCACCCAGTTTAAACGATTTGTAAACATTTGAATTGGATTTTAGGTCATAAAATCTGCTTGTTAGCGGCATTGTTCGACGTTTATCAAGAGAGCCGACTAAGTTGTTGGGCATTAGTGGCATCATCTTGGGATGAGCAACGTACACCTTACCGCATATCAGCGGCTATTAATCGCAGTGCATTCAGTTGACTGGCACGAGGGGGGGTGGGGCAGCTCACAGCTAAGTACTATAATAAATTAATAAATTGACAAGTTTTGCATAAAATGCCGTTTTAGTTTATCAAAAATTTAGTCATTATTGCAAAAACCGGCAGGTAAGGGGAGTCGTCGGTGGGGCGGGCAGGACAAAGGTGGGCGGTGAGCTTTTTAAAAAAAAAGACAAATGACTGCAACAAATGTCATAAATTATCAGGCATGGAACAGTGGGCAGGCACGCTCATTCAATTCTACAAATTCCAAGTTGTGCTCCGTTGAGTTGCATAAACACAGACAGTTCAAGTGAAATAATTTATCTAGAAGACAGTGCACCACATAGGGGAGTCCCAGGCGAAGCCCTGGTTTTGGTTTGGGTGTAAAAAACAAATGTTTTTAATTAATGAGGAAGTAAATTTATCATATGAACTGTGGGAGGTCCAACAACCGTTGATTAGTTGGCAGGTTATTTTTATTTCTATTTTAAAAAATTTTTCGCAATTTTTTCCCCCTTTTTTTCTAAGCCAGCAAGTGCAGTCGAGTGAGCTGACTGCAAAATAACCGGTAAGCTGGAGTTTCAATGCTTTTTATTATGAGAATACAAACAAACACACACGCTTTTAGTGGGTCGCATAGCTGTACTGAAACGGGAAAGCAAAATAAATTCAAGCCCACTTAGATTAAAGTCTAAAACTTTGTACTTGAATTGAGTACAGACGGTGTCAATAGTAAGGTAGATACGAAAATTTTTCATTAAACTACAAAATTGGAATTTCAAGTAATTTTGTTATAAATTCCGAACTTTTTAAACATATTTTTGATCAAACTTTTAGGTTTTAATGGTCTTAAGTCAAGCAAGACTAAGACTTAAAATAAGACATAGTATATTCCGCGGATGCAAACTACTTGAAAGTAAGCACTGGTTCGGATCACAGTTTCTGAACCGCCGGTTCGGTTCATTACATGGATTTTGCAGCTAACTGAACTGCGGCTTCGGTTCGGTTCAGCTCAGTTCTTCATAAAGGCACTTCATGAAATATTATGATGTCTGTTGTAATGTGACTTTTCGAACACTTTTGACATTGAATTCCTATGAACCAATAGAAAATATTTAAAATCCTTAGAAGAATGTCCAAATTATATTATGTCGGTTTTGCAGGAATCGTGTTTATAGTAAGTTCCTAAAAAATTTCGGCTAGAAAAAAATACGTACCATGCATCTTACACACCTTATACATCTTGTTACATGAGAAAAAGTGCTCCTTGCTAAGATTGAATTAAGGTCAGAAAAAACTACAGAAAATAGAATATATATTGTACACAAGAGGAAAGAATGCAGACTATAGACAGGCATATTAACAAATCGACGAGCAATTCCAGACGTATGAAAATTTTCTTTGGAAAACGATTCAAATTCCCAAATTAATTAGTATCATTGGCTATAGGACATCGAAATCGTCAGAGATCTAAACTGAACCGTTTTTCTTAATCGATTTCGGTTCGGTTAGACATTTCTGAAATAAAGCCGGTTTACCAGCAGGAATAAGCGGTACGGTTCGGTTAAAACCCGGTTCGGTTCAGGACCGGTATGCATCCCTGGTGTATTCATTTGTCTATTCAAAAACATTCTAGAAACATTCTGGGTCTAAGCCAGCGGTGGGCATGCCCTTGCTTCCATTGCTTTGAGAGTTATTTGTCTGCTACTGGCGCTGAGTTGCATAAAGAACTGCTTTTCGGCGCCAGCTGCATACAATTGCCTCGCTTTGAATCGAGGTAAAACAACAAATGCTTTTCCTATTGGCGCAAGGCTCCTGTTCGGCGCACATTCACTCGACGAAACAGGTGCAGTGTGTATCGATCGAGACACGTGCAACAACACATGAATGCAGCGTGTGTCTGGTAAGGAAAGTTTTCGACTAATCCCAAACTCAAATTTCCTGGCCACCGCTGTAGAAGGCCCATAAAATTCCAAAGCTATTCTAAATTTATTATTACCAGAGGTCTCAGTCTCTTTATTGAGCCAAAGAAGACTGGTATAATATTAGAGCCTTGAATTAAACAAGGACCAAGGTGGTATGACTGTGGTTCAAAAATCTACCATGACTCCATAGGAAAAGTGTTTTGAAAATATCGCAAAGTGAACCCATTTATAACTCAAACCAGGATATTTTGTACTTTTCTCTTATTTATATACTTTATATACTTTTCTCAATATTTTTGGTTCACAGTTGGTACGAAATGTTTTTGATTCAAGAACGTTTATTCCCATTTCCATAATATTCACGGTGGCTTTTCGGTTTCAGAATGCTATGTACTCAATTTAAGTGCATTCTAGAATACAACATACTACCCGTATGTCTAAAATATAGTTTTAAACATCCAGCGGAGCTGCAAAATCATTCAAATGATCATAATTTTTCCTATGCTTTGGATGATATTTAGCTCCGTTGGGTGATTAAAAGCATATTTTAGACATATCCCTTCCAAATGAATACCGGAAATCATCCAAGGGATATTTTTTAATATCCTTTTTTTTCTGTGTAGAAATTTGAAGTGCGAGCGATTTAGAACTAGTTTTTTTTTGAGTTTACAGCCAAAAGGAAGCATTTCCAACCCCAAATAACTATATATTCTTGAACAGAACTAACTGCTGCGTAGATACAGCCCACTTTTCTTACAGACTGCTTTCGGCCGGCAACAACAAAATCAACGCTGCAGACAGCGCATACGAACAGTAGTTGCCTTCAATTTCGCAAGAGGCATAGAAGAGAAGGAGCAGAGAGACACATACAAAGTTGTTGCTGCAATTTCATTATGTAACCGCTTTGCGCGAAACAACAACACATGCGCCTTAAGCGTATGGAGCTCGGGCACCCCTGGTCTAAATATTGTTGATCGCTGCTTAGCAAAGCTGTATCGGCCTTTGGCAGTTCGTTAAAGATGACTTCTAAAGCCCGTACACACAAGTTCCTACACTTTTGCCAGTTTTACTCCATCCCAATGGCTATATCAGCTCGGCTCGTCATGCTGATTAAGAATATATATACCAAATGTGGTCGGAGATCCTACCTTCTATGCTTTACAAACAACTGGAGAGTATAGAAAGTGATTTCAAGTAATATTTCGAAATATAAACTTAACTGGAGAGACTTGGTTCAAGGAGCCTCAACTGCCAAAAGAACCAACTCACCGGGGTACGGTTCTTAGAACAAAGACTACTTTGTTTTTAAATCAAAGAAAACACTATTTATCAAAATCCAAAGTTTTTCCCCCGCAAATGCACTCCACAACTGACAAATGCAAAAGAATTTGTATATGTTGCACAGACTTCAACTAATACAATGTCAATTAATTTTGATCACACACGACGCGACCATCAGGTTGACAAATGAGTTACACTAATCCCCGTAAAACGTTTGTAACCTGAAATCCAAACACGTGGCCTTTAGCCACAACCAAATCCAATTCAAAATGCAGAGGCAAGCAAAAAGCATTCTCGAATTCCCCACAGAACTTGAGGGCGAGTTTTTCAGGGGTTTTCCCACTATGTGTGTCCAAGTGAAAGTGAGCCAATAAATAGCGTGAAGTATACCAAGCGCCGACACTCGTTCGGAATCTTGTTGAAGGGTCAATACATCTTTACACTCTCCTTACAAACAAACACACACACACACATCAGAGAGTTTTGCTCGGACTTGGGGGACTACATGCTGAGCGATATGGATTACAAATGATGTTGTAAATGTCTGTCGGCAGGACGGGAGATGGGAATTGGAGATGGAGACGGAGAGTTGAGCTATTTATACGGTTCTCAGCTAACATTGTGTGTGTGTGTGTGTTTTTGTTTTAACTGTTTAATTTGTTAATGTTGTCAAATTATTGCCTTGTCAGGTTTTAACAGTTTTTGGTATCGTATCGTATCGAAATCGCTTGGATAATGAGTGAACCATTTAGTGAACCAATAATATTTTCAATATTTTCTACAGGGAGAATATTTGCTATAATTTTCCGAAAAATCACTTCCTTTGGCCTCTCACCCAACAATGCTTTCTAGCCCCAAATTGCCAGCATCACATCCTGAATTTTAATGCGATTTTCGTGGCCTGTTTCCAGGCATGAATAGAAGTCGTTTTGGTGTGCACGGGAGTGTGTTGCTTGTACTCCACACAAACCCAAATTGTTTTGTCAATTTAAAACAATAAAATTTCAGCTTGAATAAAGTGTTAATTAGGCGTAAAACTTCCTTGTTTGTGTTTATTTTTGAGAAGTTGAAAATGTGTGCCGTTTATCGCTGAACAATATGCTCAAGTTGGCCAAGTGCGAAACCTTCAAATATTTGCCTTTACTTCACTCTCGCTCAATTTTAATCCCACAGCGGCCATCAGTGGCGGTCGCCAGGAGGGGGGAGGGGGGATGGGACGAACGAATCCAATAAAAAACAATTTGTGACGTCGGCTATTGAAAGGCAATCCATTTGAAGCGCCATCTGTATTATCCACCCACCGACCATATGTTGCTTCAGTTGTTCATCCAGCTCTTGACTGAGGTTGAGGTTTTATTTCGCGGGGGAGGAGGAGGGAGGGGAATGCATAAAAAATGCGTATGGCACGACTTGAAACTTACCCCCTGCGGATTACGATTATACCAAACCATTTATCATAATATTTATGTTGATGCGTTGTACTTTTTCTCAATGAACGAAGGTCTCTGCCAGGGCCGGTGGTGACGGTGTCGGTGTCGGTGTCCGTGCGCCGTGCGCCGTGTCCCGCTCCCCATGCCTGTGCCTTTTATTAATTTTATTTATGATGAGTCATTTGCACATTTATAATTTTAACCTTTACAGTTGAATTCATTCAAAACAAATCTTTGTTTGAGGAACTCATGGAGTGCATAATAAAATCCTTGAAGAGCAGAAATGAAAATGTAACTGATATGACATCGGGGGGGGGTTGGTAGTTTTGTACGTATGTGTCTTGGTGGAAGAAGGACTCGAAATGATATTAATATTGCATAAGTTGTTAAATATTTATTCAATCAGGCATAATAGCACTTTATTGTCATAAGTTGACAAGTTTTCTCTTGGAAATGTCACACACAAATCGTTTAGATCTAAAAATAATGTAACTATATATGGCCCAGTTACTTAAAGACTGTCAAAAATAGTTTGTCTTCTGTACAATTCTCATATTGATATCTTTTATACTCTCCAAGTTAGATGACAACATGTCGTTATGTCATTTCAAGGGCTCAGTTTTATATTCCAAAAATAGAGGAAAGTTAACTTCGGCTCGGCCCTAGTTTTTAAACCCTTGCAGCATACGCCTGGTGTTTCTAACTAATTTGGAGGACATTTTTAGACTCTACTTTTCTATGACAGCTATACTATATAGATGGCCGATTTCCACCAATCTTAGTGAAATTATGGGAAAGCATAGCTAACTAAGATATACAAAGTTTTCAAGCGTTTTCCTTGAAACAAGAAGTTTTTCTCACTAAAACTAGTTTTTTGACCGATCATTCCTATGGCAGCTATATGCTATAGTCATCCGATCCGGCCGGTTGCAAGACTTGAGAATCGTATTTGTACTACAAGACTTCGTGCAAAGATTGGTCGCGATAGCTTTCAAACTGACGGAGGAAATCGCATAGGAACAGATGGACATGGCTATATCGACTCAGCTCGTCATGCTGATCAAGAATATATATACTTTATGTGATCGGAAATGCTTCCTTCTAAGCATTACAAACATCTGAACAATTTTAATGTACCCTCTACAAGGATATAATAATCACTTGAACTGGGAAGAATCGATTGAGAATTTTCAAAGCGATTTTTACAAAATATTTTCAATCAAGGCAGTCGTGAAGTAAGTAAGCGATATGAGTTTGCGAAATGCTGGTTTTTATGAGCACAATGGGTCGAAATGAGTCGGGGTTATAGGCAAATACACGCCACCCCCTGAAAGTATATAATATACCAACAAAAGTGTATGCTCTTTATGAGTTTTGATGCTGCAGTAGCAACTAAAAACAGATCTGCAGCAAGGAACTTTCTGATGCTAATAGCTTCACGATCCTTTGGCGGATCGTTAAATAATCTATACTTGTAAATAATTATGTACAGTAGGTATGATCCTTGCATCTATTAAACTGTCGGTAATATGATGTTGTATACCTAACCTCTAATTCTTACCATCTCTGAGATCTGTGCAGACGGATAGTAAAAAAAGACATGACTATATCGACTCGGCTGTTGATGCTGATCACGAGAAAAAACTGATAAACACTCTGTGTACCGTACTCGTACAGAATAAAGCTAAGTTCACACGGGCAAATTAGTTTACACAAACTGTCATGGCTGAGATTGTCTGTTTTGTGTCCAAATTTGACAAGATGTTCACACACCCGCCAAATTAATTTTCAAAAATTTGCCAAATTAATTTGTCGGAACTTCGAAAGTTTGCATTGAATTTGGCTTAGTGTTCAGACTCGCAAACTTGGTTTGCGAAAGTTTTGTGTTTCCCACAAACCAATTGGTTTGTATAGCAGTTGACAAATAATCGACTTAGTGCGATATAAAATATCGGGCTAGTCGTAATCTCTAGCTGCTTAATATTTTTGCAAAAATTGACATGGGCAAAACTGTTACGAAGAAAAAAATTTGTGAATTATTTGCCTTGGCGCTGCATCGTTTGCATGCCCTAACTTCTCTGCAAAAAAAAAAGGTTGGTATGTAACCCTTGCGACTTTATAATAAATCATTATTATTGTACTTACTTTTACACGATTTTGTTACTTCTTATACAAATTAATATTAAAATTGTTTTTAAAACGTCAAAGTAACTTTAATTACTCAAAGAAGCATCACAACTTTGACATAGTTTCTTCTTACAATTGCCTTGTAAGAACAAACTCGGCAAATGCGATAACAGTTTGCAAGAGAGTGTTCACAATGTGTTCAAACAGCACGCAAATTTGTCAAAAACTTGACTGTGCAAACTCGGCAATCCGTTGGACATAAAGGTTTGGCTGCAAATTAATTTAACGTTCAGAAACAAGTCAAACTAATTTTGACCAATTTTCTTCATTTTCGACAAACTAATTTGCCCGTGTGAACATAGCTTAAGGTCGTATGCTTGTAAATTGGTCTTTAAAAGGTGATTAAGGCTCTAAAAAGGATATTTTAAAACCAATTTGAAAAAAACTTTGATTATGGAAGTACAACATAAGTTTTAAGGATTACAGTTTTACATATGTGCTGATGCAGGTTCTAAAGACTCGGAAATATTTCAAGCCGATCCGATTGTAGAAAGTTTTGGGCTATAGGAAGTAGGACCTAAATAGCCCAAAATTTTAATTTTTTTTAATCTAAATAGAAGTTTAAGGAGCAGCTTATAAGCAGCTTAAATTTTAACATAAAAAATCACTATAATCTGTGGACTAAGCTGAATTCACTGACATTCTGATCAAATTTCAACAGAAGTCGAGCTACGTTCTTAAAGAAACGCCTGACAGTGTTCTGGATCGAATTGTACTTAAAATATTTCAAGGATATTATTGAAATGAGAACAAAAGATTTTGAATGAAGAACCCTTCGTGCTTCAGGGAAAAAATATCTTGAGTTGGGTACAAAATAGACTTAGTGTGCTACTGAGTTTGCCACTGTTTTTTTTGAGAATTTGTTACTCAAATTCCCAACTGGTTAAAATAGTTTCGCCATGGAGTGATGGTGGATTTCTGACCCACAGTATTTCCATTACGTTCTTTGGTTAATTTAAAGGCCTTTGCATATTTTCAGCCTCCTATGGTTCAATACAGAGACCTCATCTTAAGAACCAATTTGAAATAGCTTTTGAATCAAGAACATTCTGTGCATGTATGAAGAACTCTTACATTGATACTTTAATTTCTTTTTTTTCTTATTTTGAGAGTTAATTCGGCTTGATTAAGGCCATTACAACCTTAAAGTATGATCAAAGAGATTTTAAAATAGTTCGAAATGTAATTAATATTGTGACTAGAGCAATAATTTAAAAGAAATATTCTTGATGCAGTGGGATAAAACTAAGTAAACTAAAACTATATTCCAAAATAGCTTAAAGTCAAGTATTTTGGATTTTTAAGAAATGACACTTGTTATAAGAATTTCGTACCTGAGTCAAGTCTTTCCCTACTTTGTGTACTATTGACACAGCTTGTACTCATTTAAAAAACTAAATTTTTGTTTCGTTTTTCTAAGTTTACATAATAATTCTACTCACTTTCTAGATAGGTAAAGTTTGGGAGTTATTGCATCCTTTTTTTATGCGATGATCTGCACACAAACTTCGCACACAAATGTAAAATTGAAGGTCCACATTAAAATTTCCACTTGCCGTTCACTTGTAAATATAACGGTAAGTCTTCTTTGTGAGTTCTAAACATAAACTCACTCAACTTTGACTGATTCTTAGTGAGTATACCTTGCACTTTGTTATCTGATGCATCGGCTCAAATCACAAAGAGCCTACAACAATACACCAAATTCAAACTGTAGTTGCAGTTCCCAATTGGTTAAGACCAAGTCCAAAGCAAGCTTAAAACTTTGCTGCACTTTGGCCAAGGGCCATGAATGTAAACAACAAAACAGCCACCAAACATTTAAAATGCCCGACTTATGTCCGATAATAGTGATTAATTGAAACGCTGGGCAAAGGCAAGTGAATGGCGAAATTTGGTGCAAATTTCCCGAGGCTTGCAACTGGCAACTGGCCGTCCGTTTCCCATTCCCCCAGCGACGCGACGCGCCGTTTTCCTGCCTTCGACTACGGCCACCAAAAAAAAAAAAAAAGGGGGACAGGAAAAATATTTTGACAAATGAACCTAAATAACAGGTTGCAATCGCTCAGAGGAGAACGACAGACAGTCCGAGCCAGCGAGCGAGCGAGAGAGAGAGTGAGAGGGAGACACGCATTCGCCTGGGTCTTGGGACAGGAAAACGTATGGTCGGACAACCTTGATACCTCATTTATTTCTCGATCCCTCTGACCAGCTGCAGTTTGGTAACGTTTCTTTTTCTGTAGTTTTTGTTTTTGCTGCAAATGAAATCGACACATTGAGGCAACAACTTTTCAGTCTCTTGGGCCGGCTCTCCATCAACTGGGAGAAGTCTTTCTGGGCATGCTCTTGAAAATTGTTACAAATGATCGCAAATAACAGATCTTTTGCCGCTGTCCATCAAAGGAACCGAAGATTTGTTGCGTGTGTGAGTGCTGGGAATGGGAACGGGAATGGGCCAGTTCCTGGGCTTGGAAGGCGCCGCCATGCTGGGCTTGGTAAATTGCACTGATTTCTTGATTAATGAGAGTTTTGCATTTCTCCTTTGATTGTCGGCTGGCGATCACTCGTACTCACCCTGATTGTTGTTGTTGCTACTCTTGCGCGATGGCTTCTTCTCCTTCATCCAGGGATACTCCGGCACCGAGTCCATGCCATCCGGCGTCTGTGGCACACCAACACCAACCGGATATCCGCCACCGCCACCGCCGCCGCCAACACCAACAGGTGTGCCAATTTTCGGACTCTCCGGACTCAAATGATTGAGAAACTCGGCCATCGAGGGTTGCGAGTTAATGAACCCACCCTCGGTGGCCATCCAGTAGGCCGTATCGGCAGCTCGTTTATCACAGTTCGGTGCCATTTTGTTGACAAGCATCACCGCGGCGGCGGCTGCTGTGGCCGCTGGCGCCCCCTGCTGTCCGGGTCCGGGCGGTATTTGGCCCGGTCCAACACCACCACCAGCAACACCCAGCGGCAGGCCGGGCTGCACCTGACCAGTCTGCACCTGGAGTGGATGGAGCGGAGATTCCGATTTAATTTGTGTGCCCATTGGGGTGGTGTCCAATGTGCTGCACACCTCTTGCATTGCGAATGAAAGTTTGTTTTAAAGTCTCGTGTTTTCGGCTGGATATATTTCCACTATTTTTAGATGGGCACCTGCAACAAGGAAGATAAGAATGATCTCAGTAATGTCATAAAACGAATCATATTTTAAGAAATATGGAAACAAATGCAATTTGGAAAAAATAAATATCGACCCGAACGGTCCTAAATTAAAATACATGGAATATTTGAATGGTCACACTGTTGTTTTTAGCTTTACTAATTTTAATTAAGATAAAGATGCCTTATGGCTATAAATCGGAATAAAAGAATATGGAATAATTACACAAGTTTACAAAAATAAGACAACTTTTGCACTGGCGAAGATAGCAAACAATAATTCTAGTGCATTTTCGGGCGCCGAGCACGACAGGTTTTAGAGAACCTTGCATAAGCGAGGTTTGATCAAGAAAAATAATTTTTACGTAATTTTTGAAATCGGATGAAGTGGAAGTATCTCAGAAAAATATAATATTTTCATTTTAAATTCTAAAATTTTGTCTTGTTCAGATCATTAACAAATGCCTTTAACTCCAGGTACCTACATCGGATGCATTGGAATGCAAGTGCAAAAGTATGGCAACCTGCCAGTGTGCTCCGCCAACTCCACTAACTATGTAGAAAAGAATTCGAAGTCCAACCTCTGGATTAAATGTCATTTCTAAATAGCAAACTATGTAAATACATCCACCGAGCTTTAAGTTCGAGTACAGCCAACAGACATACAAATTTGTTGTTAATTATCAACCTAGATAGAAGTTGGAACTAAATATGTAACTTAAGTAAGAAACAGAAAAGTGTATAGAATAAGTGTATATAGTATATAAGTGTATAGTCTGAAGACACAATTCTACTCTATTTCTAGCCTCAATAATGTGAGCCTAAAACTGTTGTATAAGAGCCTAGCTCGAGCCTTTTCAATCTCTTGGCTAATGAACTTAACTTACAAAAGCATTTCAATGCCACATATATCCAAATATCGCCAACAGCTAGTGAAGGTGACCGGATGTGTAAGTTTTTTACAAATACAAACTAAACGAATACAAACTATTACACATATAAGGATTAAGACGAAGAGACCATATTTCCAGCTTTTCATATAAACTATTTGACCTTTCACTTAAATCTTGGACAAACTTTAAGGTACTAATACTCTTACATCAAATTATTTACACAAAAGAACCAAACTATCTCTCTGACCAGTTTCAGTTTTCAACATCTACTCGAACGAATAATTTAGTTTCCTTAAGAAATAATCTCCTAATATCGGAAATATTGGAATCAGCTGCCAAATTCATTAAAAGGTATGAGCGGCGCAACGCAATTTTATAATAGCCTAAAGATACACCTACAAAATCACGGAATATAATTGAGAAACTAATGTAACGAAAAAGATAGGGTAACGAAAAAGTAAGGGAAATTGTTATAGGGAATAAACAATTGCTAGATGTATTATTAACTTGAAAAAACACTAAATATGTATAACCAATAAATGAAATCTAATTTAATTGAAAACAACCGTAGTTATTAAGTCAGTTATTTATCTATTTGTCAATCCCCGATATAAATATGTTTGTGACTATTGCATTAACTTATAAGTTTATCTTGTAGCACTAGGAAGTAAGTTCAATAAATCTAAATCTAAGGGGAGCTTTCAGACACACCTCCATGTTACCATATTTTTAGGTGCCAGTTGCTGCCATACATGTGTGAACAGAGCAGTGTTCGTTGACGGTTGCCATATACATTCAAGAAATCTGTCAGTACTCCAATTTTCTATTTTACTCAGTCAGAACTGCCAAATAACTGGCATTAAAAATCGGATGCAGGCTCTGGCAGCTTTGACAACTCTGCGACCAGTGTGGATAGAGTAGAAAAATGGATTTTCAGTTGGAATAAACTAACACACAATTTTCGCAATTGAATACGAGTTTCGATCTTAATATACCAGCTTGAAGTATGTTTATTTTTTATCAACATCAACAGCCGATTCAATATATAGCCCATTTCTGTCCGTCTGACAGTCCGTTGTATCACACACATATCAGAGATAGTAAGAAATGGGTAAGATTGTGACTTCAAGTGTCTCCATACACTGCCAACTGCCCAGTCGGAGAATTAAGACTTGAGAACTGCAAGAATGCAAATTTGTGCAAGCAGTTTATATAGGAATTGTTAATGGATTGATGGTGTGACAGCGTTGAAAGCTCACTGATGAGATTGATTGGGCAATCAATTGAAACAGTACTGACTGAGCAACCTCTAACTGTTCATATGTACAAAAATCTTTGTGGATTTCCTGTTGATTATTGAATTATAATCAACCCAACCTTGAGCCAGCCAACATCCACTTTGAATCAAAATATAATCATAACATTTGAGCAATAGATTTAAAATCCAAAAAAAATCATTGCAGAAATCCATTGATTACCAAAATGGAATCGTATTTTACTCCAAATTTATGATTTTGGCGGACTTACAAATAATCATTATCTGCAGTCCCTGCCCATAACACTTCGAAGTAGGGATGCAGGAAATGATAAAAATTTATCGATGTTTTCGTTCCGATATTTTTTCGTTTCGATATATCAGATATCAAATATGTCTGTGTAATTTTTTTACTTAATATTAATAATTCATCTTTTCGAGTGCTTTATATTGAAATAAGCTGAAAGTTCAAGTAAACGAGTAAAAATTTCAAGTAAAATTTATGATATGATTCATTTAAAATTTGAAGTCATCGAATCCATTTAAATTTTTGAGCAAGCCTGAACTTCTTTTGTGCTTTTAATCTATAGGATTTTTAGATCTGGGCCTTCTATATTGTTAACATTCCGAAAAGAACCCACTGCTTGGAAAAGGTTCTGTTCGAAGAATTACTTTAGTCAGTTTTTTTCAGAACTTCAGCAACTGACACATTTTTTTGACCGGACGCAAAATTATTTTATATTGCTGAATCGGAAGATTATCATTTCTAAACCACATTTAAGTTTGCCAGTTTACGATTTTGAAAATAAAAACAAAATCATAAGTCAAGTGGCCGCAAAACATATATATATGTATTTAACGTTAGGTAAATTTTTTTTGTACCACAAAATGTCTTCACGTTCTAAGATTTGGTGAACAAAGGGCTGGAACCCCTGGACTGAATCTTATCCAGAATTTCAGAGGTTTGAGCGTTTGAGGTTTGATCGTTTGGTTTGGTTGGTAAATACAAAACTTCTTTAAGCTGAATAACTGCGACTAGTATAACTGAATTTAAGACCATTTTAAGCCTATTTTGTGGCACTTTTAAGACCAAGTCTTAACACACTTAGGGCCGATTTCTAATTTTCTACATAAGCCTACAAATAACAGAACAAAATCTATGTTTATCAGACACATAGCAGCTATGTAGAAGATGTGAAATCGGCCCTTAGAAATTGCAAGATATTATTTGGTTATTTTCACAATATAAGGGAGATGGGTTCGTATGCAACTTCCTTCTAAGGTATTGATTCAAGACCACCTACTTCAGAAACTGAGCTATAAGACAATATAAAAAAACTAGAATCAAGCAGTTGTGAACCTACTGTTGAACTTGATCTAAGAGAAAAATACTTAGGTCCGATTTCTCATCTTCTAAATAGCTGCTATGTGGAGGATAATCTTAGACTTTGCTCTGCTATTTGTCGGTTTATGTGACTGATGGCTCTATGCAGAAGATTAAAAAACGCCCCTTAGTGTTATTTTGCCGAAATTTGGTTGAGGTTCTAGGAGTCTGAGCGAAAGTGTTGATTCGAACACTGGATATTATCCCATTACCGATCCGAAACCTTAGGTTCTAAAGAGGTTCGCTTCGCAGTAAAATAATAGACAGAACTCCGGTCTCGAAACGGTTCGGTTCAAAGCCGCCTTGCAGCCGTGGTTTTGCAACTAATGAACTTCAACGATTTCCAAGCAGTTTGGCAAACATGTCGACTTATGTATAGATTATAAAACGAAGAGAACGCACCATTTTGTGAAAAGTTAGCTGAACACTTCCATTTTGTAGCACTTAATGATCACTTGATGTTCTTGTTGTTGATGTTGTTGTTGTTCTGGTTCTTTAGTCGATAATGCAATTTCACATATTCTACACACTTTGCTCACAATTTGTATCTACTTTGCTATGCGGGCTTTTGGACACAATATAGAGACACACATACGTAGTGGATTATCTGTCGGTTGTTTATGTCAAAAAAGGGTCAGAGCACCACCGCGACGACGACATCAAAAGTATGGCGACCGAGACCAAAGACCGTTGTTTACTCAAGCGGCACGCGTACAACTCCAAGTGCTACCAACGACGACAGTTTTGAGTTTCACACACCTTGGCAACACCATGGCGATGGCGATGGCGACGCGAATGCCAAAACACACAGCCAGCACAGAATCGACGACAACAACAACAACAACAGCGGCCACGATAATGCAAGAAGATACGGATACAAGTTATGTAGGTACAACGGTGCGTATGGAGAGGGTTGTGTGTAGAGTTTTGTAGAGACAACGATCGTTGGAACTGGAATCTTGCAATGGCCACACACTTGCACTGCAATTTGTGGTTACAAGTTACACTTTTACAAACTGACACACACACACACACTGTGGCTGTCTCTTTCTGGCCTGACCGCTGGGTTGGTAGGTGCGCAGAAACCGGTTTCTGCCGAAGGGCCCTCGAATGGTGGCAACTTGCACTTGATTTTGTTGTAGTTTTAGTTTGCTCTACTTGGTATCGGGAGCTATTTTTATCAACATTTTAGTTTTGAACTTTGCATTCGCATTTGGAGTGTGCCTTAATACTTGTCACGGGATTCCGTGCGTCCAAAACACGCGACAACCACCCGACTGACTGACTGAAACGACGACAACAACGACGAAAGCTTCGTGCGGCCCGATTTGGAGTCAACCATTCCATCCAATAGCACTGAACGCACTGAAAACGGCTGAGCCACTTGGGTAGAGCTGGCGGCAATGCAGCAAGGAGTGGCCTAGCGACCCGCCATCCATCACTTGACGCTGGACATGCGCACTGACAGCTGTGGCCGGAGCAAACCCAAGGTGGCCGCCGGGGGTGGAGTTCCGTGTGTGGCACACACACACTCACACACACGCAAGTCTCCGGCGCGCTGATTGGTCGACATTCGGCTTGTCGCTTTGTGGCCGTGTGGCGCTGTGGCCGCTGCTGCTTTGTCTGTCATTTCCGCGCGTTTTTTATGTGAATCGTGTTGCTTGTGACGGAATTTATTTGGTTTTTGTTATTTACACATTCCGCAGCGAGTTTTCTTTTAGGTATTTTTGACATTTCGCTTTGGCTAGTCTTTCTCTTTTTGTTTTGAACGTCTCTTCTTCTTGCTTGTCTAACCATCATGTTGTCAATCTTGGTGGCATTTTGTGTGCTTTTTTTTTTTGGTTTTTGCCTCTTGCCACACGGTTTTTGCTTCACATTCTGTTTTTTACTGCCCCAGCAGACTATATGGCAGTCGCTTGAGTTTCGGTTTTTATTTTTATTTATTTGACTTTGCAAAAGTTCATTTTTCCATGTGGAGTTATGTGTGAGTGAGTTTTCTACGTAAATGTTGGAGTTGACTTTGGAAAATCTACGGTTTTTCAAACTTCAAAGCTTCCAAATATTGTAAAATACCAGATAAACGAGGGGTAGTTTAGAAGTAAGTGATCAAGTGTGGTGTGCGCTTAAAGCCGAAAGTTATAGTTTGGATATAGAAAACATTTAACGCATAAATCGGTAAGAATTTTGTGCCTTAAATCGATCTAAAAGCGTTTACCATTTAGTTTTTAGCTACAGAGAGCTAACAATCGAGGATATTAGTGGGAGCTAACAAAACTTGAGGAACACCCTCGGTTAGTGGTTCACTCTTATTTTGAACCTGCGCCTTGGTTCATTGCTTGGGCTTTCGAGCTACATGAACCGCGGTTTCGTTTCGGTTGAGTGGTTCACTCCAACTATATTATACATCTTTTGGTGGCCTCTTTCTTCATTCGACTATTAGGATTTCTTAATTAAACACATAAATAAACAAAGTAATTCAAGGCTTGAGAAATCGTGTAGAATGATGCTTTAGATAATGAAATCCTTAAATCCCTGGCTGATTCCATGTCAGAGGAGCAGCCACATCGTACCAATATGTTATTTTAAGATTTACTAACTGTTACTTCTTCTGAAATGTTGTACATATAAAAACCAAATTATGAAATACTCATAGAAAATGTCAATAGTGCTCCTTTTGTGTTCATTGGTCAAATATAAAGGACACGTGCAAGGGCGTAGCCAGGCGGGGGGGGCAGTTAATTCATTTATATTTTCATTTTCTCGACATCTTTTTAATGATTGTTTCTTAGTTCCTATCAAAAGCATCTTTATTTTATTACTTAATCCCAAAATATTTCATTAGAGGAATATTTAAATAACATTATGACAAAGCTACACTATCTTTTTGAAAAACTGGTAACTTCTTCAGTTGTTTACATTCTATTTTGTTTAAAATTTCTTAATATTAAATAAAATATCAAAGTTCCCTTACGTTTAACGATTTCGTAACTTCATGAATTTTTGGAGTGGTGCCAGTGTATATGACTTTTTCAACACTTTTCACATACCTTGGTCCAAAGGTCAAGAAGCACGGCAGAATATTGTAAATATCTTTCCTTAGATCAAATAATCTACTTCCACGAAAGGAATGCTGAGTGATGACAGGTATATTAAGAGCTCGGTGGCAGGTTGCATGATATATATGGTATCTCATGTCTTATAATGGGTGATCCTTAGAATCTACATCAATCTGACAACGCTAAGTATCAATTCGGCAGATGAGCGATCTCCCTGAATTTAGCCAAAGGTCTTTTTAAAACTCGTCAGTGAACTAAAGCGAACCGAACCGTTTTGCTTGGAGGTTTTCGGTTCGGTTCAGCAATTTTGAAAGGCATCGGGTTCCGTTTGTAAGCTGGAATAAGAGGTTTGGCTTCGGTTTGGCTCAGAACCGGCTTACATCCTTGATGTGTACCTTTCTTTTGCCATCGGAAAAGCTTTATACTTGCTCTAATCTATCGCATTGAAATGGTCGCTACGGCGCTTAGCTTCTATCGACAACTGTTATAGATATAGACAACAACTGTGTAGTCCGGGTTTTTTCAGCCTTGGGGCTCGATAATCTCTGAATGGTGTGAAAAGAAACTTTCTGTGTCGCTGCCTTGTAATTAGGGTGCGTTCACAGGCAGGCAACCAGGCAGGTTGCATTCTTTTTTTTTGAGTCTGCTGAAGACTGTGTAGAATGTATGGGAATTCTGACTGATTTCTCCAAACTTATATTGCAGATAGTGAATCAGTCAATCAGTGAGAACTCACTCTTTTACACAGATCTTTTACAAATAAAGATTAGCATACAAGAGACGAGTGATTTCAGCATCGTATGACTGCAAATAGAAGTAATCATTATAATGGTGCCGAATAGTCATCGGATTGTTGGCATTGTATGAATAAAATCGCAGCTCAAATGTACTATATGTTAGGTTTTTGTGGTCTCCAAAAAATGATATTCTTCTATTAAAAACCATACGATTCGTTGTTCAACAAACGCTTTTGAATTTATCCTAATCTTTCTCAGAAATATGTAAGAATGATTCGTTCTTGTGTTTTCTTTTATCTCAACACGAATTGTTCTTAAGTCCTAAAGTGACCGCTAAGAATTCTAAAAACTAATCCAACTATTTCTTTCTTGAGCAATAAAAAGCTCTAACACTTGGTACAAAACTTTCAAACTTGCACAAATAGGAACAAATAATCCGGAAGCCAGCATTTACTGAGAACAGAGCTTCTAGATCCAGGAAAAACTCTAAGAAAGGATCGTAAATAAACCAAGATTGAGACATTTCTTAGAACACCACATGTTAAAATTAAGTGCAACGAGAAGGCTAAGCTAACTTCGCCTGTACCGATGTTTTTATACAAAGGCGATCTTTTTCATATTTACGACTCTTTGGTCCTATGATAACCATTACCAAATATCCCAAAAAAAATTATACCCTTTAAAAGGGTATAGCATATTTGGGATCTTTACTCTTAAAGTAAGATTTTGTTGACTCTTATTTTAGTTAAAAAGTTCTTTGAAAAAACGTTATTCGTTCTTACTCTCTTTTTCCATATTTTCAGAAAATTAAGAAATACTTAAAATACGTTAATACATACATAGCTTGATGAAGTCCTCATGGAAGTTTTCCAATAGTTTTGCTAAATTCCACCACTCAAAGTTTGATTTTCCAACGAGTTTTTAAAAAAGCCACTGTGCGTCGTTCGAGTTGGTAAAAGTCGCAGGATTTGTTAGCGATCCTAGCTAACTTCGCAGAATTTATTTCCCTCTTACAAGCTCCTTTTTTCACAGGACCATTTTTTCTAAATTTATATGATATTCGAAATAATTAAGGTCAACTTCCAAGTTGAGCAATATGAATGAACTTTTATTAGCCACATTATATGAGTATTCTTTTATTAGGTTCAGTGTTTTAAAGACCAGTTTTCAGTTTTATTAGAGTTTGATTCTGTTATTTGTATTGAAAGTTCCTACACCTACCAAAGTTTTCGCTTCCTTGCCTTGATAGCAGTTACCTATATTCTCTCTCACAATTGAGCTGTTCCAACTACTGAAAACAAAATAGACACCTACAAAATTGAGAGATATTTGAGATGAAATGATGGATAGATATAACCAAATCAGTCTGGAATTGCTTTCCCAATTGATTCGAAATTTGGATTTATTGTACACTTTAAGTATACTTATTGTATTTAAATTAAGTGCATATGTTCAATAAAACTCCAAAAATAAAAATTAATAAAATTTATTTATAATATTAATAATAAGTAACCGATAACGTGTAAGCTTAAGACTATTCCATTTTGTTATTTCCATATCACAAGTCTAATAAATTTTGTATAAAATCAAAGTCCACATCTAAGGACTCACTTGAGATTGTGGAAGAACCAGAGGCAGAACTTTTTGAATCCCAGCATAAATTCTGTTCCTTGAATTGATCATCGAGAAAAGAACTCGTACTTTCCACTTTAATTTCACTTAAGTCCTGAGGAGCCACAGAGCATTGTTCAGTACTTAACCAGTTCCCAGGCCATTTAGGAACTTCAAATTTGTTCAGATCTAAACCTTCCTCAGTTGAAGGCGTAAAAGCCATTTCTTGATTCAAAAAATCAAAATTCTCCACTTGATTGAATTCTTCGAAAGTGGAAGCAGTGTTCTGATTGGCCGACACATATTGCAGCAGACGTTCTACAATCAAGTCATGATCGCTAAGTTTTGGTTCCGGTTGATATTCTAGCAAATTTTCAACATTGTGAAGCATCGTCTTCGGAACCATTTGTTTACTCGCCAGTTTCTTGCATTTCATGCGACGATTTTGAAACCAAATTTTGATTTGTCTCTCAGTCAGTAGCAAACGTTGAGCAATTTCAATGCGGCGATGTCGAGACAAATATTTATTTAGATGAAATTCTCGTTCCAGCTCCAAAAGCTGATGACTTGTAAAGGCAGTGCGAGAACGTTTGGTTTTTTCAGGCTTCGCAGGGATGGCAGGAACTTCGTTGGCAAGCAGAGAGCAGGGATACATCTAAACGATATAAAGTATTATTAAAGATCGCTTACACCATCTTCAAGCTATATCTTACCTCATAATTGTTGATAAAATACTCATTTGAAAACATTTTCGTGACTGATTTCATGTGCTTCTGTGCTGGAACACTTGAGTTTTTTAACTACTTGACAAGGAGCTGGTGACATTTGCTTTTATACCACCATACAGGTACCGCCTACTGACAACCGCCTATCAGAGGACACGTCGCACCGTTTTCACCTTTCACATACCTGTGATCAGCGACGCGACCCTGTCGTCTGACCCAGCCGGCTGGCTCGGTATATGACTGGATGACGCGTCTATTTGTCCAGGCTCCGCAGTTCTGGACACACTTTCTCAACCAGTGTGTGGCGTGAGTCTTGATTACGAAACGTCTTTTGCTGGACAAATGTCGTGTGCGTCTAATTATTTGATGCAAGCAATTTAATTGATTTTGAAATATGGCAAAAGCTAAAACAAATGTCCTGCCCTTCAGGTCAGGTCAGCCTAACACTGATTTGCCCTTACTTAAGCAGGTAGCTTGGGTCGCTCATGAACGGGAAAGTTTTTGGTTTTCCCCGGGGTTTTCCACTGGAGTTATGAATATCCTTTTTTGGGTTGAGCTCTACCTGGTTAGCCCGAAATGCTGATCCCTGTAATAAAACGTGTCAATTTCGCACTAATCTAATACCCTTCAATAAAAATCGCGCTGTAAGTCTTCACTGGAACGTATGTGAGTACATGGCATCCGTATTTATGATGTGTATCCAGGCTTATGTGAGAAATCTTACCATGGATACGCATAAGTCTCGTGCATGTAGTCCAATCCTGGAGAAACTCTACTCTACTCTACACCTGCTTAAGGTGTGCTTAAGAATAAGTTGAATAACTCGTTTCTTGTGCGGAACTTGAGCTTAGTCTGAATTTCATGCTTGGATCAGGAAATTTGAAGACTTTTCATTTCGAGTAAAAGGGAAAGTCGCAGAAATGTTTGGACAAATATCCTCAGAAGTCTTCGTAGCCGGCTCTTGCCTTTGCATTTGAAACGATTTCAAGCGCTTGTGAACGTGCTCAAAGACTAGGGACTCAGTCCATAACTTTTTCCTATACAACATGAATATACTGTACAAATATCATGTTAATGAAGCTTTAAAGAACATTGATGTATTGATAAGTAAAAACTATTCTTTAGTTACAATGTATTATACTTATCATGTCGAAAGTGACACAACACAATGATCAAAAGTGTCCAAAACAGCGACCAAAACGATGAATAGGGATTGACCAAAATAGTGACAAAACTGTGACCACACAGTGACAAAAACAATGCCCAAATAAGGTATCAATCCATGACCAAAAAGAAAACGAAACAATAATCAAACAGTGACCAATTCAGTGACCAAAACAGTGACTTGATTGTGCCACCAACTGACTGACCAAAGCAATGACCAAACAGTGACCAAAACTGTCACCAAACTGTGACCACATGGTAACCAAAACAATGTACAAAACAGTGATCTATCAATGACCAAAAAGTAAACAAAACTATAATCAAATAGTGACCAACACAGTGACCAAAACAGTGACCAACTCAGCGAATAACACAGTGACCAAAACAGTGACCAAACAATGACCAAAACTGTGACCAAATCACTGACCGAACAGTGACTAAATTGTGCCATACACTGACTGACTAAAGCAATGTCCAAGCAGTGACCAAAACAGTGACCAAACAATAACCAAAACTGTAATCAAAACAATGATCAAACAGCGACTAAACTATAACTAATACAATTATATAAACGGTGACCATGCAGTAACCGAAATAGAGCCTATATTCTGCCTGAGTTTTAGAAGGGACGAATCCAGGTCAATTAATATCAGTCAGAACACCATGAAAAATAAGCAGGCGTCCCTAAAAGATCGTAGGATCGGGGGTAGACCCAAATGGTGTAATATCTGCACAGAGAAAAAGGATTATTAAAAAATTTCCATTGGATGATTTCCTTTAACCATTTGGTCTTAAATATCCTTTTTTTCATACAACGGAGCAGAAAATCATCCAAAGGAAATGAAAAAGGATCATCATTTGGATAATTTTCGGCTACGTTCAAAGATTTAAAGTATATTAAAGACATGTCCAGTCCAGGATTATTTTATTTTCTGAGTGCGCCAAAAAAAAAACATTGAACTATTTGAGAATATTTTGTTTAAGCTAAGAAACAGTTTGATAACAAAACGAGAAAGCCAAGCTAACTTCGCCTGTGCCGAAGTTTTTATACCCTTGCAAGTGCTCGCTTAAATACTTCAAACAATACTCTTTTTCCCATTTTCCGACCGATCGTTCCTATGGGAGCTATGAGATATAGTCATCCGATCCGGTCGGTTCCGACATATTAGTAGTGTGCAGCAAAAAGAAGACTCTCTGCAAAATTTCAGCTCGATAGCTTTAAAACTGAGAGACTAGTTCGCGTAGAAACAGACAGACAGACAGACGGACAGACGGACGGACAAAGCTCAATCGACTCAGTTCGTCACCCTGATCAAGAATATATATTGTTTATGGGGTCGGAAATGAATATTTCTATGCGTTGCAAACTTCTGGGCAAAATTATTATACCCTTTGCAAGGGTATATGAATGTTGACCACTATCGATTTATCGGTCAATAATATATTTTTGTTCATTTTACAAATTACTATATAGCAAGCAATACTTAATCTTAGAGGTTTGAGTGGTGCTTAGAGTACTAGTAACTATATCTCTGGCTCTAATTGGTGGATAAATAAAGTGGAGTTTTATTGTTAAGCTCCAGCAAAGCAGTCCAAAATTGTATGTGTTTGGATCGTCCGAGCTTCAGTCTAACCACTTAAAGTCCTTAAGAATAACGACCCAATATTTTCATGAATCTGAGCGGAAAGTTATTTCTCATACTTTGAAAGTTAAGTTTGAAAAATGCCTAAAAAATCTCAGTTAGTTCCTTAGAATCTCAAACCTTGAAGCCTTTACTTAAGGCTAACGTCCAGAGTTTCGAATGAAAGTTATTTTTAAGAAAGGTTTCCACAACCACATTTCTGTTCCGGAATTGTTGTTAATTTCTGCTCGAAAAGGAATTCCTCCCAATTTTCGAAGGTATGGCAGTTCTCAAAACGTTTTGAAACTCATTTCTGTAGTGGGATCGAAATAGATTTGACCCTTTCACAGCTTATACAGAATTTCTTTGAGTATAAAGTCTGGACTAACCAGAGCTGCAAACCGTCTTTGAACCGAACCGGTTCGAACCCGGAATTACGACTTTCAGATTACTGTGAACCGAACCTTGAACCGAACCTCTTAAGGTATTAAAGCTGAACCTGAACCCGTTCCGAACCCAACATTTATAGATTTGAACTATTTCCCAGTGACTTCTTCTGTTATCCTGATGGAAATATCCACATTACTGTGGAAACACTTTTTACTTTAAGGGCTGTATCCTGAACTTCGAAGTTTTTATTTCGTCACAGTACTTTATATAAGTAGAAACACATTGTCATTACTTTGATGTTCATGAGCTGTATAAAACTGTTTCTATTTATATAAAGTATTGTGAAATCCCATCCCAACCCAAAATCGAGACAATTCCCTATTAGTTTATGTCGGATTTAGGTCGATTACCATATAAACATGTATAAAGCTTGGCTGAACCAAGTTTCGAACCAAAACCTTGGCCCAAAAACCTTGAACCTCAAAATTCTGAACCTGAACCATTGGTAAATTTTGGTTCGAACCCGCGAGCCGGAGATCCACGAAATTTTTTGGGTTTGCAGCACTGGGACTAACCCTTAAATCTACTCGGTCATACATATTTTCGGTCTTTGAAAGCTACCGCAAATCCGAAATGATGTCAAAAACTTAATACTGTTCAAGGATCAAATAAGGTTCCACCAAATCTTAACCCTTTATGCTCGTTCTTAAGTCTCACATTCTGAAATGGCTTTAAATATGTTTGGAAATTCATTTTATTGGACTTTCAAAGGGCGCAAGTTCGAAAAACCATAAAAATGTATAAATTTGTTAAATTTGTCATATTTTGTCTTGTGCTAGAGACGTTTATGGAAAACAAAATCAAAGCTATCGACCTTGAAATGAAGCTTGAACTGAAGTTAGATCTCGATAAAAAGGAAGAAGGAGCCAAATGAAAGAAAAACCTAAAAAGAGGATAATAATGAGATGGGTAACAAGAAAGGTAAATACAATGAACAGAAATGTATAACAAAGAAGGAACTTGCAAATCAACAGGTAAGTTGGTAGCTCAAGATTTCTTAAACATAGTGCTAGATTGTTGCGAGTACCCCTCGAAATTCAAGTGCTCGATCCCAGAATGGTTGTAATTAATAAGGTTTTAACTTTCTAGCAGCATTTTTCCTAACCAGCAACTGAACGAAGCTGTAAAAAAAAGATTCCATGATTCCTTTCCTTGAGTTGAAACTGAACGAGAGTGACTGAAAACTTAGAAGGTAAGTCGCTGATTTATTCTTACAAAAAGGTGAATTCTATTAATGGTAAGTATTACCCAAGCTCCTAATCCCATTAAAAGTTTATTTTAAAGTTTGTTCAAGGGAGCACGCCACCCCTCTGAGTACTTACAGGTTCAAGTGTTGTTTACATTTGAGAACCAAAGAATTTTTCCTACTTAACTCTTTCGATTCCAATGCCATTCAATTGAAGCAGCACACACACACACACATCCACACACACTCAGCCACCCCTGGAAAAAGGCAAACAATTCGATGGCGGTAATCAATCTTCCTCCACTCTCTGCCAGCTGACAGCTCCGTGGTGTAGAGTCAAATTGCGATCTTTGTTTGTACCCGGCAAAACCGAGACCCGAGACCCTCTGACACTCAGCTCCCTGGCATTGGCAAGCATGTGGGATTTGGGGGGATGGGGCGTGTGGGGTAGCCTGTTCCATTTATGCGTGTCAAAGGTTGGGTCGACAGATTGAAGCTAGGCAGGCGACACAAATGTTGTACTTGTCACGGCATTGTTGCGGTAGTTGCATCTTGTACTTAGGCGGCTGGCGGGTGTGAGGTTGTCATTTCGGGGGAACTCTGCAAATGAGCCATACGGACTCTCCTCTAGTCATTAATCCTTTCAGTCAACTCCATTATTAACATTTATCTGTAGTTTAATCATCAATCAATTTGTTGTTTGCAATTCATGGCTAGTTTTGTTAAACATCCCGACTGTATTTGTTTTTAGTATTTATTAAAACAGTTAATCATGTGAAAATATCAATTATAATCGCATCAACTATTTAGGGCTATTGGTTAATTATGTTGAAATGAGAATAGCACTTTTTTTTGTCGGTATATCTCCAATATTAGTTTGTTACTTCTCATGCGCAAAACTTTTGTCAAGCTACAAAACTTTTTCGATAATAAAATGGAATACCTTGGTATTATTGAAATAATAGGAAAACTAATAAAAACACACTGCTCTTTTCGGCACAACATCTGCGGATGAAATATGGTTACACACACACACACTCAGAAAAAGGCCAAGAAACTCGCAGGAAAATCTAATCTGCTTTGAGTAAGTCACTTGTTCATATACAAAAAATGAGCAGAGAATGGCAAGGCTCACATGTGACAGCCTGAGATGGCGAACAAAAATTTCAATATGCTGGAAATTACTTTATGATGTGATGACATACAATTTATCTAAAGGAGTCCAGAGGGGACCACATAACCGAAATGGGGCTGACCACCACAGACGGCAAGTAGAGCAATGGCAAAGGTAGTCATTAAGGTTTTTTTCGTACTAAAATTCAAGCTAAAAGGGAAACGTTTTTAAAGAAGAGAATTATATATAAGTACTAAGGGAGATCAACTGGTTGAGATATACGTTTTCGTTAACAAATTCGTAACAGTTTTCAAGACAAAATCCAAAGACGGTTTAAAAAGTGTGATATATGAGATATTTTGGTAATTTGGAGTAAGAAGATGTGATTTTTATGTCTTGCTACCTAGAAATGTTTTGTTGGTCAGATCAAGAACTGCACAGAGGCAAACACATTGGAAAACATTGGACATAAAATGAGCAAAGTCATTGTCAAACAGTAAACAGTCTATTCCAACTTATAGTACAATGTTCTTAACTCAATAACGTTTTTTGATAACGCTAAAACTTGGATTGCTCCGTTTTTAAGAACATTTAAAACTGTGGTACGCGCTTAGTGTGAGTGCCTGCTGTGCAAAAGGTCGTGGGTACGATCCCGCTTCGGAACATCTAATGAAAAAGTTTTTCTTAAAAAACGTACACACCCGGTTACCTTTGCTGGCTACTAACGCCAGGTTTAAAGTTACTGAAAAGCTTCAAAAACATTGCCTTTTGGTTTCGGCTTAGGTCTGTAGGTCCCTTTCTCTTGTGCGAAGATTAAAAGCACACAAGCCAAGAGATTAAGTGGAGTTTCGTTTGGCCCTTTAGGCTGTAGCCAAGTATTTGGTTAAAGTTACAAATGGATCTCGCTTCCTGGGGGGATCCAATTTGGACTTATATCATTAACAAAGGCTCCCATATTCCTTAGAATCTGATACACCAAATTCAGCGAAAACCCAACCCCATAGACTTTAATCATTTTAGAATAAATGGTTCAATTTGTCTTGAGACAATCCCCCCACCATTTGCACTCAACGTCGGCGACGTGCTAGCTCACCGGGCCATTGCACACATTTGTTGACGCACGTCCAAATGGCAACTTTTCTGTGCTGTGGCCGTGTTGATTTGATTGTGTTAATTTTAAGAAAATTTTGAACATTTTAATTCAAAAATTTGAGAAAACTTCTGTTCTTATTTTAAGTAAACGAACTTCTATATACTCAAAAGTTTTTTTCCTCTGTGTACCGCTTTGCTAAAGCTAACGTACAATCTGAAATGTGCACAAATAAAAAGTTGGTAGACTTTATACATATCATTGATAAATTCGCCATTTGACCCTACAATTTGAATACCATTGCTGAGCTTATACCAAAACAGTCCAGATGTAACACATCCAAGAAAGCATTTTCGACTACTTTAAGTGTTAATAGTTTCGATCAGCATGTCGAGGATATATGAAGTCGCTGTCCGTCTATCCGTCCTTTCTTCTAAGCCCCCGGTATAATGAAAGCTATTTTCACGAAACTTTGCACGAATTCTTTAAGTACGAATACGATTACGAATATGATTTTCCAAGGAAGCGCCTCCAAACTTCGACATTGTCTGTTTTCTCAGCTTTTTCATGATTTCAATTAGTTTAACATCGTTAGGAAATCGGAGCACTACCAAGGATAGCTGTCATGGAAAAGTAAGGTCTGAACAAAGTCTTAATAAGAAAAACTTTTTTGTTTTCAAGGGAAACCTCCTGTGAATTCTATTTAATTTATTTATTTACACAAATCTGCAAAGTTATGTCAAAATCGGATGACTATAGCATATAGCGTTCATAGGAACGACAGGTTGAAAATCTAGTTGTAGTGAGAAAACATATTTTTTTTATGCAAGCTTTCTTAAACTCAGACCTTATTAAAACTGTGTATATGGGTGTACGCTGACTGGCTAAATTTAGTCGAAATCGGATGACTATAACTTATGATTGCCATAGGACCAAGCAATCGGAAGTTTTTGTGAGAAAAGGTATTTTGTTTTAAATTTAAACGTTTGTAAACTTTTAATCAGATTTTATCGAAATGGGATGAATATATTTTATGACTGAGATAAGTTGGATAGATCTGAAAATGGTACTTTAATTTTAATGTTTTTGATAGAAGCGTTCTCAAATTAAAGAGTCAACCATTAGACTCACTCATACTGAACTCAATAAAATCTAAATCTACATATTTTCTCTAAGAGCAAGCCTAGTTGGAAAGTTTAAACTAATGGATCAAAAAACTTAGCTTTAAAAGATAATGGATCAAGGAATTAGCTCTTGGATCAAGTTATTTACTACTTAGCTTAGTTCAGACATGGAAAATTCTGGTTCCAAGTATGAATAATCTGAAATATTAAGGGAATCGTTGAAAATAACTTATTTTTTTTGGTATAAGCTGGCCTAATGTATTGAGCTTAATGAGAAGTTTGTAATTGGATCATTTTAGCCACCAAAGTGCTTGTAAAATATGCTATATGCATTGATCTAGCTCTCTCGTAGCTTAATTGTAAACTTTAATAAGCCAAGCCAGGTATAAAGGGTCCTTCCCAATTGTCTCTTTTTCAAATACTCAAATCCAATATAATCATACTAAAAACAAACATTATGATTGCATTTTTCTTCTACTGACTGCTTTTATTAGTCATTTGCTGGGGGGAATCGTTTACTTGGCTCCGCATGAACATTTACATTACTTTTCATTTAATCTCATACAATTTGTAAGATAAAGAAATGCATGCATGTTTAGCTCAAAGGATCAATTATAGACTATAAAACATAATGGCATCTAATAATAGAGCCGCAATCTGAGCGCAGTTCCAGCACCGACTCCCAGCTCCAACTCCAGCAACGCAGTCGATGCATTTACCAGGCAATGCATGTCGCTCGACATTACCTGCGAGTGTGTGTGTGTGTGAGTGTGTGTGTCTGAGTGTGTTTGCCGTGTCGTGTGCACATGCATTTAGAAGCACACAACCAGGCCGGACATGGACATGCTTAAGCGCCAGCCACGATTCCCCACTTCAGGTTTTGGGTCGTGTTCCGTTCACGCAAGAGGAATAAATAATTGCCGCCTCAAAGGCGAGCCGGTGAACTGGTTGTGGCACCATATTCCTGCTCGCAAACACACACCCCTCCTGGACAAAATTGCTCACATGACGCTCAGCATTTTTATACGAAATGCTGTTCCTTGTCCATATGACGACGTTCCGGCATCATCAGCATAGATTGCCATTTCGTTTGTAATTGTTATAAATGGATTTCATGTAATTTAATTGTGGGTTTTAAACTGATGAAAAATATACCAACATTGAGGGCTAAAATAACCCTAAACCTATTGGGAGGTCAGCTGCAACAAAGTTGCATATGTTGAAGGCAGCTGGCAAAAAAGGATATCAATCCATGGAAGGTGAAATGGAGCAAAAAGGGACACATTTCAATAATAATTACTCAAAGAATCAATAAAGGTAAGCTTGTATTGGTGCTACTTGTTTGTTATATCTGTGTTAGAAAACCTAGTTGTAAAGTGTCTGCACTCAGCAAAAATGTAAATCTACGACCTCTAACTCACTAGACTACAGGTCTCCTTGCTAGATGAGTGCCAAAATTCTAAGTAATTCTAAGTAATTCTAAGTAAGTAATCTTTCAATCG
This sequence comes from Lordiphosa fenestrarum, assembly GCA_035044985.1. Classification (NCBI taxonomy): domain Eukaryota; kingdom Metazoa; phylum Arthropoda; class Insecta; order Diptera; family Drosophilidae; genus Lordiphosa; species Lordiphosa fenestrarum. The sequence continues at coordinate 57,206 of JAWNNO010006100.1, forward strand.
CTTGTTGATCGTGTGCGCTAAGATGCTGCCGTCCCCTTATTCAGTGTTTTCGAGTTCCCCAGTAAACAATAATTAATTGATAACAAAAATACTGGTCTTTTGGTACATTGAAAACGGAATTGTTTTTTCTGGGTATGTGGACATCATATCTGAACTTTACTGTATGAAGTGAAATGTGACTTTGTTATTTAATTCAATTTCAAGCAGAGATGCTGAAATGATTGAAATGACTTCCAAGATCACATATCCGATTCAATGCACAGAATTGATTATAGGACACTGACTCGTTTCGCAATTCTGTTCTTTTAATACAACCGGTTGAATAAATTCTATGGACTTGACCTTTTGATTAAAGGGAGATTGCCTGAATTGTGCATTTTTGCCAAATACTTTTCTTTTTTAACTTCTTAGACTGGATTTAATACGTAAAGTAAACTTTATGAAGTTTTTGTAAAGGCTTTCATTTGTAGAAAAGAGGTGTAGAGGGGCAAGCTACATCACTAAACCCCTTTCCCACAAATAAAAGCTTTCATGAAGCTTGCTTCACCGTGTAAAGGCTGTCTTACTATTTCCAAAAGAATTTCACATCAATTACTAAGCTCATTGAAAGCTTTGAAAGCTTCCGTTGCAATACAAAGACTGGATTTACTCGGTGAAGTAAACTTCATGAAGTTCTTGTAAAAGCTTTCGTTTGTAGAAAAGATGTGTAGAGGGGCAAGGCACACCACTATAACCCTTTCCCACAAATAAAAGCTTTCATGAAGCTCGCTGCACCATGTAAAGCCCGTCTTATTATTTCCAAAAGAATTTCACATTAATTACCAAGCTTATTGAAAGCTTTGAAAGCTTCCATTGCCATACAAAACTCACCTAAAACTGTAAAAACTTTAGGTTGCCAAGCGATTTGTTTGCTCAGCTGTTTGGTTTAAATAAACAAACTAGCCAAATGACAACCCCTCAGTGTTCATAAAGAAGCCCTTAGAAAATGTTTTCATTAAAACATCCACAAACTGATGAAAGTTTTTTGGAAATGGAATCAACAGTGGAAGAAGTCATGCAACTTTTGTTAAGCATACAAAAAACATCCGAGTAGCTTAAAAAGATTTCCGAGAAAAACCAAAAACAAAAAACTAACCCCATTTATGAAATTCTAGGGAAAATGGAAACGACCAGGAAGAGCAGTGTACGGCGCAAAGCGTTACAGAGGACAACTTTATGGTCACAGTGCGCGAGAATCGACCGCCCATACCAGTTATTTTGGCGAACTCCAAGAAAAATACCTCCACAAATGAAAATATAGATCGATTTACTTTTATGCGACAAGTGGATGTAGATCTGAATGAGCGTTCCAAAGCACGACTGGAGCGTGAGCGCGTGGCTCAGAATTTTAGGAAGTAAGTTTTGAAAAAGACTTACGTTTAATATAAACCATATGAATGCTCTCGTTTGCAGACTAGGTAATGCTGCATATCGCCTGAGCAACTATGACCAGGCCATACGCCTTTACAACGAGGCCATTGAGAATATCAAAGATAGTCCCATTTTATACATAAATCGGGCACTTTGTTACATCAAGTAAGATTGGGTTTTATGGTATGAACTTATTATATTTTAAGCTTTCTGACTTTTACAGATTGCAGAAATTTCAGCGAGCCATTGCGGACTGCAACTTTGTTCTAAACAAATTGGATGAGAAGAACTTGCGTGCCTGGCTTTATCGCGCCATGGCCTATAAAAGTCTAAACGAAGAGGCCAATTTTGAGAATTGTGTGAAATATGCACGAAAATTTAATTCCAAGCAAATTGAGTTTATTGATGAGTTTTTGAACAAAATTGAACAATAAAATTGACAGCCAGAGAAATTGGCAAGCCAGAAATCGGATTCAATTTCGTACATTTAAAGATTGCAGGTTGCCATATTTTGAGGTGACAGTGTGAACACCTGCCAGTGACGTGCCAGTTGTTTGGTGGCTATGAATAAATAGTTCTGTCAATATTTACATACTTGTATTTTATTTAGGGCCGTTTTCCATTTTTTCTCTTTAGAACTATCTGCCAAATAAAACTACAAATAACAGAGCAAAATCTAAGTTTATCTGACACAGCAGCTATTTAGAGAATGACAATTCGGCCCTTAGTCTGAACAGGCTTACAGATAACTGGCATATGAAATCCTAATCCTACGGGCCTTAATCCTACGGGCCTCAATAGATCTAATAGGCCCTTAGCTGTTTTATTGAATTTTGATGGGGTTTGTGGGGATTTGTGCTAGAAGAACTTTCGAACCATTGTGACCTAATCTACAGTAGCGGTAGCCTTTTTGTAGGCTTCATCCAGTCATGCCAAAGTAGCTTAGCCCAAGACTCCCGAAGAACAGAGTTACAATTGAGTGTCAGAGAGGAACAGAGAGCGGGAACCCCGGAAACCGGACAAGTGAAGAGTACTAAAAAATTCGTTTGACACTCTCTGACACTTAGAGATGATATACTTCGGTAAGCATTCGGTATGAACTGCCTAGTCACATCGGGCACCCGGGGGTTATATGTAGCCAAGCCTACCTTAAACTCACAAGCAAAGCTAATACATATTTTTTGCACTGAATAAATGGTATGTTGAAGTCGGGCGGGGACGACTATAACTTACGCTTTCGCTTACCGCTACGCTTTAGACTCATGGATCTATCCTTGGCGATGTTAACTTTGCGGGTCTGGGACCTCACCTGCTTCACTTTTCTGCCAAGATATATTGCTATTTTGTCTTTTAAGCCAGCTCTCGAATGGAACTGGAGTATCTGAAGTCAAGCTAAATCTACTGTCAGACTTCTCGGGATACAATTTACAAAGTATTTTACTTAAGATTTTGAGTATGTTTTGTTCTTAAAAGTACTTAGACTAAAAAAGCGACCATTAATTGTATTTAAATAAGAGCAAACTTTTTTGAAACAAGTACATTTCCTTTTAATTCAAGTACAAAATATCTTAGATTAAGTATAAGCGTACTTCTTCTTTAAATTTCCAACTGGTCCAACACTTTTGTTATGTAATGATGCCGGATTTCTGCCCTACAGCAATTCCATCTTGGTTCTTGGTTATTTTATGGTCCTTGAATGTTTCCAGCCTTTTTGGTTCAATACAGACACCTCTTTGAAAAACAACTTGCTAATAGCCTTAGTATTTTATGGACTTAAACCCAGAACATTTCGTACTTAAAGTCATATTTGGTTTCCAGATGGTTTTTGGGTTGACTTAAAAATTTTCGGGACTTTGGGTAAGAAAATTATGTACTTAATTTGTGGGTGAATCGTGATTGACTTAAGAGCATTAAAGCCTGAAAGTATCACGAAGCAAATTCTGAGATAGTTTGAAATGTACTTAATACATAGCGAACCAGTCTTCATTGAAGTATTGCGGAATTGACGAAATTGTATTTGAAATAAGAATTTTGTAATTGAATCATTAATTTTCGTACTTAACTGCCATTGACACTGTTTGTACTTAATTAAAGTGCAAAGTTCTTAATATTTGTTTATATGCTCACATGTTATCGTTAAGAATCTGGTTACACGCCTCTTACCAGTCGATTCTGAGTATAGAGTAGTCCACAGCGCTTCTTATTGGCTGCCGTTAGACATTGTTCATGAGTTTCAAGTATGATTTCGTCTTCTTTCGTTGCTTGGTTCCACTTCTATTCAGAATATAACCGAATTAAGGTAAGAGGCCCCCATCTTCTTGGACACGCTAAATAATATGAATCCGTTTTTGGATACAAGAACTATCTACTGAATTCAAGTACACCCAAACACAAAACATTCTTGAAGTTTTTATTACAAAACAGTATACTTTACATTCAGTTCACATTGGAGCTCTGACTAGAGCTTCCTTTGGTTGGTGGTTTTTGGACTCGGATGGGAAAACCAGGTGCTTTAAGACATCACCACATCGGCGTTCATTTGAACAAAGAAGAAGATAAGTCTCTCCCAGGCTTAGGTCCTAGTTCCAAACATTGCTCTATCCTTTCACTTTAATTAGTTGACAGCCGAGAGGCTCATTTAATTTGCACACAAAATCCATTTCGTGCGGCTGTCTGCCAGCAATTTTTGGAAAATTCAGCCGCAAATTCAAAATTCATCAGTAGCCAAACCAAAATCCGCGCATAGAGCGATTAGCCATAAAAATTATAGATCCAATCTAATTACAAAATGCTGCGGCGCAAAGCCCAGAGAAAACCAAGTGAATATTTAATTTAATTAACAAGAAACAATTTCAATTGTCCTCAGCGGATGGTGGGGCGGGGGAGGGGTTGGGAAATGCGGCTTGGGAATTTATTGTTATGACCAGGGCAAGGACTTGGAGCAGTGTCATCAGCATTCAGCGTTCACAGTTGTGCCTAATAAAACCGCAAATGCCGCGCCGCGCCGCGCCGCGCCGGGAGCATGATTGAGTTTTGAGTGGGCCGAGTGAATGAAATGAAAACAATCTGTTGGACATGTTTATTACACCCAAAGTGCGAGTAATTGAAGCTCTTCCTCTATTTGATTTTTTATGCTCCTTTGATTAGCTACGATTAGCCACGCCCACGCACCAAATCACATCTATATTCATTATGGCAGGACATGTGTGCGGTGCGCGCTGGGCCAAGGACCTGCCCGCGGCAGCCAAGACAAGACCACATGCTCGGAAATGTCAACAATGCGCATGAAAATTCCATGGTCCCACCCCTTCCGCCCGGCCTGGACCAAGTGCCAGCCACAATTTCCTCCCAGGGGAAGCAATTTGCCACACACTCGAGAGACCTCCCCGGGCTGGAGGCCATGTGTTTCGGGCAAATTCCTTGGAGCAGACTCGGCATTTCCACGCCGAAAGACGCTGTCCAAGTAATGTGTTGCGGTTAAATATCCATAAATCAAATCCAAACTCGCCTCGGACTCAAGATGACCAACGGACCTGGGCCCGGCAATGCGGTTGACACTTTACCAAGTCCTAATAGATGGGCAGGCATTTGACTTTTCAATGGAATTCCTCGACTTGACCCCAAGCCACAAATGGGACATTAAATTGCAAAAGTGAAACCAAACGCACCGACAAAAAATTAACTAGGAATTTGATACTCGGAAAGTGAAGGATTAGACACAGCCAAAATAATAGCTGCACATTCTGCACTGCAGATTATTTTCCATATTTTTGGCACGTTTAAACGTTATGACATTTCGCAGACGTGTTTGTCCCCCAACACACCTCAACACACCCGAGCGATATGGCCACACCTGTCGTTTGAGCAGAAAAAGTTAATGCTTTGGATCCCCTGTCAACGTACAGAAAAATAGTGAACAGCAGGCACAAAACTGTTTGTTATTTTGCAGGCGTGAAAAAAAATCACTTCAATTTTTGAATGCCAACCCACACACACACCGTGTGGGCGCATCCTGCGAATCCTGGCCGAGTTGTGAGTCATGTGGGTTAGCCGTGAGGTTGTTGCGAGCATCTGTTGCTATGCCGGTTAGCTGGCTTATTATTGTTTTCCAAAAAAGGCTGCGCCAAGGACGATGCGAGTGCCCGGAGCGGGGTTAAAACAATGTGCGACACAATTTGAATATTTGATTATTCACAAAATCACGTCCTCAGTGAGTGGGTGGATATAAATATTGTAAAAGGTAAAAGGTACAAAGTGTGCGAGTCTAATGTAAGGGAATTTAAAAACCATATTTTCATTCAGCTTATTAAGGTTCCTTAAAAGCTTAGAAGCGAACTAATTCCAGCCAGGACTCGGAATTTTTAAACTATGAACCTAACCAGGTCTGAAAAATCTAACAAAAGTTAAGGAAATACCAAAATTAGACCTTCTGCCTAATGATCAGGTAGATATACTGTGACAGAGACACAAAACCCCTATATAATATTCAAAACAAGTATAGAAGTCGACCAAGCCATACTATAATATACTCAGTACCAACAAAAGTGTATGCTCAATATGAATTTTGATGCAGCAGTTGCAGCTGACAGCTGCTCTGCTTCATTGAGGCATCAGCAAACATTCTTTTGCTAGTAACTTGACCATCGTGCATCCGATCTTTACCAATTCTTTGAATAATCGATACTTAAAGTTGATTAATACATATAGCAGAAGGTACGGACCCTTAATCTTTAAAACTTTGAGATTTTTGACGTCATTTCGAATTCCTGTGCTGGGAGGGGGTGTGTCAGAATATAAACTTGATCTGCCTGCAAGAAAAATAAGTTTATGTCTCTTACACGTCGAACCTCTAACTCCTTTCATCTCTAAGGTCTGATATAAGAAGTGCATTCATACAGACAGATGCTGATCACGATAATATATACTTTATTGGGTCAGAGATGCTTCAGTTTGACTGTTATATACTTTTGCTCAAACTTAATATACTCTGTGTAAGGCACACAGTATAAATGTCTAAAAGATACTTTCGATAAAGTTTTGAGAGAGTTTTTAATCAAGCTGTGCCAACTGAGAATAGCTTTATCAACTTCAACTCATTCGAACCCGAACATAAACCAGGAAACAAATAGCTATTTAGTTTAGTTTTTATAGTTTAGTTAACTTCTTCAACGAATTTTAAGTTCAAACCTAAGTAAATTATGGGACATATCTGCAAACCATTTGTAAGCCACTTTTTAAATGGCTAATACCATAAACCCAATGTCAAATTTATAACGCAAAATATTGCTAAACTGTGGTTTTTTATTCAATTTTGAACCGGTTCAATTAGGAGTGACCCAGACAAATAGCTAGTTCCATAATACCTAGTACTCGCCATTGTTGTAATACACGGTTTTTTGGTCATAACATAAAAACGAATGAATATTTTTCAAAACTGTATTTCTTCTTTAAATTCGGTCACTCAATGTCTACAAATCTTAAACAACTTATTCGAAATGGTCGCCTTATGCCTTCCCGCAAGGCCGATGTCTCTCTGGCCACTCATCGATTGCACTGAACACTTGATGCATTGGGAAATTATCCACTGCTCGGACAAGAATAGACCCAATATTTAGGTGTCGAGTGGAGCAAGCCGGATAACAGATTGTAGACCAATGGATTCGGGTCAGGGCTACCAGCAGACCAATCATCCGTAGACTCGTTTTCGGAATTCGTCTGTGGGCCTTGTTCGCGCACTGGCGACACAATGCTTTCAATTTGGTCTTCCCGTTTCGTTTCAATGCTGTTGTGAGCAAGTGGCCGGAGTGTCTCTTGTGTGTAATGAGTCACAAGTCTTGCTGTCCCTGCTGATGTTCATCTTACGAAACATGATTTCCTGCTTGCGCAGTGGATTTCGACGAATTCAATCTTTAACGGCTTTGATGACTTTTGGCGTTCGCACAGTGAGTGAACGAACAGACTTCGCGCGGTCTTTTATTCCATCAGTATCCTCGAATAACTTCAAGGTACGATACACATAGGTACAGGTGATTTCCAGTGGGTGCAACATCCGAAGGATTTCACCTTTTTCGTAGCCCCATTCATGCAGGCCAATTACGATAGCACGATTTTCAGTCGACCCCCCTTCAATGATTGCAAACAACTGATGCCAAAAACTATTGATGCACTAATATAGCATAATCGTCAAGTCAAGTTGAAGAGGATGCGTTCAATGCTTCTCGAGAACGATTATGTTCAATAAGTGTACACATCAATAGCGACTATTAGGTAATAGCCTTCACAGCGAGTTTCTAGTTCATAAAGTAAATTGTTTCAGATAACCGAACAGAATTGAAGCGGAGTTTGAGCCAGGAAAGTATCCAATTCTGTTTTACCAACCCATAAACCACATCACAAGTTCATAGCCTTAATAATGTCTGAAATATGACGGTGGTATGAACTTGGGATAAGCCTATGACGCTTACCTGAACGAAATGAATATGCTGTGAAAACTTTATGATGATTGATTCAGACGTCTAGAAGAAACAATCAAGCAGATGCACATATAGGTACAATCCTTCACTTCTTTTCACCTTTAAAATTTCCTTCTCTGCAGTAGCATTTATACCAGGATCAGAATGAATCAGGTCTGAATGAGTTTCAAATATTTGCTCTTTTAAAGGAACAGATTTATGGGTCATCTTGTCAGATACCCACAATGAATAAATCAATAGTGTGGCTAAAGGGAAACTGTGTTCTATAGAATCCGCTCCACTTCCTAAAGGAATTCTTATGCTATTTGGCTTTACAGTGTAAGTTTTTTGAGACAACAAACGTGATTCGATGCATGTTCTTAGGGCTAAAATGCTCAGTAAGGCTTGCCATTTCAACATATTACACTGAATATATATTTGAATGCTACTAGATAAAGAAAGAAGCGACTAACTTCTCCTCCTGAAGGCTTCTTTTGGTTTCAAATTTTATTAACCTAAATACGAGTGGAAAATTAAGTCCTGTGGTGTGGTTTTCGCCCTAAGCTATAACTATAGAGTGAATAACTAGCAAAAATTAAACTAAACGATTAATTTAGTGTATTTTTATTCTTTCGGGAAGAAAACATAAAAAAATATGATAGAAAATAGACAATTAAATTTGACTTTTTTGAATGCAATTGTTGCTTTTTCTCGATTTACTTTGGTTAACCTAATCTTAGCTTACATGGTTGGCCATTCACTGAGCTCTTAAATGACTTTGGCTACAAAATGCCAGGAGAACTTAAGTCTAAAATATTAATTCTGATAATCCAATCTCGAGGCACAGGGATTCAGTTGAGAGACGCTTAATTTTCTTGACTTGGCCGCTGGCTCACCCCAGGCCAGATTCATAGAGGGAGCCGGATGCAGAACATTGGCTGAGGGATTCACATTCGTGTGCCAGGATTGAGTGGATTTTGACTTGGACCAAGCCTGGGCAGCTGCCTCCAAATCCTGTTTGATGCTTTGCAAAACCAGATCCACATTATAGGAATAGTGTCCGGCTGTGGCTGCATGCACAGTCGTTGAGCTGGGATTGATGACTGGAGCAGGGGAGGATTGAGCCAGGTGTTCCAGTATCTCGCTGAGATCGGTGGAAGAGCACATTGCTGGTGTGGTGGGCGTTGGGTAGTAGGCTGTAGTGGTAGGTACACTGACTGGTACATCAAGTGGAGTGGAAGCCGGCTTTTCTGTGGCCGCATCTCGGGGATCCTGGCTGTAGGACATCAGTCGCTGCACTATGCCACGATGAGCACTCTGCTCTGCCTGGGGTTGATTTAGTTTAGCGCTCGTCTTGGGCTCTCGATGTCCCTGTATGTCTTTCTTGTACTTCATGCGACGATTCTGGAACCAGATTTTCACCTGACGCTCACAGAGAGACAAACGCTGGGCAATCTCAATGCGGCGTGTCCTGTACAGATACATGTTGCTCTTGAACTCACTCTCCAGCTCGACCAGCTGTACACTGGTGAAGGCGGTGCGGGAGCGCTTCAGTTTAACCCTACGCTGATCCTGCAAGGGCTGCGTCGAAAGATTCTCATCGGAGGAAACTGGCTGGGCTCCGGTGGGTTCGCTAGACAAGGCAGCAGTGGATGGATGCGGTAGCTGATGATGTGTATAGTTGGTGACCGTGCTGGCTGGCTGGATGGGTAGGGGATGTCCATAGATCAACTGTCAAGTGTGAGATGTATAGTTAGTAACTGGGAGCACTCAAATGGTTAACTTTCAACTCTTTACTTACATCGTTGTATTTGACCACTGGAGCTGGCTGATGCACCGGATAGTAATGCATGACGGATGACATGTTGTGACCGCTAGGCTGTCCAAACAAGAATGATGTCCTCTGCCAGCCCAACACCTTCAATATATAGTCCGGCGTTAGGTAGGTAGGCCAAAGAAGTACGCCATAAATCCCAACTCCGTCGAGCGAGACGGAGGCATGTCTCGCCAAGTGTTCGGCTCTGGGCCAATCTAGAGGCTTGTTTTGATCGAAATCCCGGCTGGGCTGGGATTTTGCATTTGGCGTTACGTGAGGACAAAGTCTAGCCAGGTAGGCGACAGTTCGCAATGATGATGATCTGATCTACGAGGTGTGTTTTGTCCAATTTCTAGCACCTGTTTGGTAGGAAAGTGAAATACAAATCCTGCTCCTGCTCGCTCGCCCACTCAAGGACATGCGTCGCGGCTTTTGTTCGCTTGCCATCCTGCGGAAAAGGATATTTTCCGAGGGTTTTATGCTTGATTTAACAGTTTATGACTTTGTTTGTTGCCAGCGAGCGTCCTGCCGGGAGCGAGAGCCGGCGCCTGGCCACATCCTCACCCTCAGGACCAGCCAGGCGACGCAGTTGCGGTATTCGCAAAATTTTATTACTGGCGCTATCGGATTTGCGCGCTTCGCAGAATTTACTAAAAATGCAGCGAAACAATGGGAAAGTCATAACACGAGCAGAAGAGAATGGTTCGAGTGGGTGGTACAGTCGGGAGCGGCGGACTTTAATTTGAATATTATTAGCTTAAAATAATTTAGAAATTAATATGAAGTTGAAGACTTTTAGTTGATCCTTAAAAACATATATTTTTATACTCTGTACCGTAGGTACATAGAGTATTATAAGTTTGTGCAAAAGTATGTAACATACAGAAGGAAGCATCTCCGACCCCATAAAGTATATATATTCTTGATCAGCATCAACAGCCGAGTCGATATAGCCATGTCCGTCTGTCCGTCTGTCCGTATGAACGCACAGATCTCAGAGATGGTAAGAGATAGAGGTTTGACGTGTATGGGACATATGCTTCTTATGTCTGCAGGCAGATCAAGTTTATTTTCAATTTTGGCCACGCCCCCTCCCGCCCCCGCAATTTAGAAAAAACGTCATATCTCCCACAGTTTTGAAGATAGATGGCTTGTTCCTTCTGGACATATTTAGTTGTTAGAATAACTTATCGATCCGCCAAAGGAATGAAGAAGATCGGATGAACGGTTTTCGAGTTATGATCAAAAGACAAAATTTCTTGGTACAGAGTATGTTATAGTCGGGCTTGACCGACTTTCTTTCTTGTTCTAGATATTTTTTCTAATGTTTTGACCACAGAGCACTCATCTGTATTCGGTTGGGAGAGTTCCTTGTAACAGTTTTCCCATTTCACTTAACAATCATTTTCTTAAAGCCGATATCTAACACATAAACTAAAAAACATTGGATTTATCTGCTATCTAGAAGCTGTGAAGTCGAAATTAAGAAGATTTTTAGTTCGGGTATAATCGGTATATTTGAAGCTTAACTAACTCATGAATTGATACTCGAAAGTAGAGGTGTGCCCCGGGGCTGGAAGACAAGGAGTTTTCTAAAAGCCACATTTGGGCCATTATCGTGCTGGCTCGGGGCTAAGCCCAAGCACGTGATTCAAGTTTCCCAGAAGTTGCCCCACAGACACGAAAAAGCACAGCAGACACGAAAGGAACAGTGGGTTATGTATACTTAAATTATGAATGCAAGTTTTCTTCTAAAATAAATAGATGCAAGCCACTCTCTAAATTCAATTTGTATACTTAAAACACTCCGTCCTTAACCTTTCTAAAATATTGAAGCGTGAATTTAGTTTATGGATTTTAGTTTATGCATTTTAGTTTATGCATTTTAGTTTATGCAGAAAAGCACAAGTCAAGTCCAAGTTGATCTGAAGAGTCGTTTACCAAATATAAATAAGCTTCATTGCGTATTCATGTTTTCTTTTCTCACAAATATCAAAGTTTGCACTCAGTAAAATTGAGATCCGATAAAGAACCAACAATAACATATATGGACTGTGGTCCAAAAATGGCTTCAAACTTGCTTAACCAATTAAGTTCATTCTAAAATAGCTATAAATCGATTGGAACTTTAACTAAACTCGTAGGGCTTTATATTTAAAGAGACTAGGTTATAGGAAAGGAAACCGTGAGCAGCAAATCTACTTGCCAAATCTCTCATCTGTTTGGTAATTATTAAGGCAAGCAGTTCTTGTTCGAACTGAAAAAGTTGATACTAAAATCTTTAGATATTTCTAGGACAACCTCGAATGAGAGATTTTAAGGACAAAACTAAGCAGTCTATGATCAAAAGATTAGTTTCCACGACTGCACATAGCAAATAGGCTTACTTCTTAACTTATCCTTCAAAGCAGGGCAGCAGTTGCGGTTGGGCACACTAATGCTCGCGCAGTCACTAAAACAAATGGACAAATACGATTTTAAGCAACAAAAAGCACACGAAAACGAAAAAGAGACCCGGTTACTGCCTAATGCTGTGTTTGTGGCTGTCTGACAGACGAAAAAACAAAATCAACGCTGCAGACGCGCATACGTATGGTTGTTGCTTTCGCATGGGAGAGAAAGAGAGGAGAGACACATATATGAAGTTATTGTTGCAAGTCACTTTGCGCGAAACAACAACACATGCGAATGAATCCTGTAGAGTGCGGGCAACCCTGCTTTAATGAAATTAATTTATTGCTTAAGGAGATTAAGAACAAGTACTGTGCTTTGTTAAATCAATTCTGGCTGAAAAATTACTTGAAAATCGAAACTAACATATATTATCACAACTTTTGGGCTTAACTTTCTCAACAAAAGAAGTAAGTAAGAAAAAAAAGGAAGAAAAGAAAAAAAGTGGAAATAGCTAAGTATTTGGCCCGTACAGTTTCGTGCAGAGCATCTTAATTAGAGTTTTGTTAAAGTGAGAATGAAGTATAAGTGCTACAAACTCTCGAAAGAAAAGTATTAAATCGGCAATAAGCTACAAAATCTTCTTCTGTTCCAGTAATGAATCAAAGAAGATTACTATTAAATATATGTTTCTCTTATTTTATGTATTTTCGTGTTGGGTCTCAGAAAAAGGCGCGCTCCCACTTCTACTCGAAAGATCTTCGAGTACTTTTCAATACTTCCTATGACGAGACACCAGTCACATTTTCAAATAAAAGACGCATTCCCACACTTTTACCACTAATATAATCTCCATACTGGTACGCGCCCTCTCTTAACCTATGCAAAACCAACTCAATAAAAATCTCAGCTGGGAGAAACCCGAATTTCATTCGTTCATGACGGAAATTTTTTGGATTTTCCATATTTTAAATCAAAGATAAATGAGACAACAAGTTGCCAGGTCAACGGCGCCCACACTTGGTCCCGGTCCTGGGTTTGGAAATCTGAACATGCCTACCTAAATAGTCCAACTACCTACCGGTGGCACCTGGTCATGGCGGTGCTATAAAGCGCGAATTTTTATGATTGTCTAGAGTGCAGTTCGTAGAAAATTCGCGGATTGCAGTTTATGAGGCACACACACAGGCATGTGCATATTCACATGACCCTGTGTCTATCATAAAATATATTTTCAAATTCATAAGATTTTCGGAAAAACCAGCCAGGAATTTCGTTCATCGGCAATGTTGAGCTAGCAACAGTATCAGGAAAACAAATTCAAATTTTTTTGTGAGGAAATCGAAACAGCTGATTATACTAAGCTAACCATATTTTTTTAAGTATACTAAACAAATTATTTGTGTTACTTCTAAGAAGCCTTCAATCAGCTTTATGTCTTGATTTGGCTCTGTACCGAACGTTTTGAAGTCATCAGTTATTCTTGATGATTGACTCTTGTTCAGTTTATGTTATTTAGTGACACGTGTTTAGTGACTCTTGTCCAGTCTTCCTTGTTCAGTAACTCTTGATTATTCTCTCTTGATCAGTGAATCTTATGGAGTGACTATTCTTCAGTTAAGACACGCTTCGTTCGTCTCTTTTGTTTTGTCCTATTTATTCAGTGACTCTTGTTGAGAGACTCTTGCTCAGTCTATTTTGTTCAGTGACTCTTGTCCCGACTCCCTTGATAATTGGCTTTTTTTTCACTCTCTCTTTTTCACTAATGCTTGTTTAATTACTTTTCTCCAGTGACTCTAGTTAAGTCACGCTTCTTTACTCTCTTTAGTTTAGTGCCTTCTGTTCTGTGACTCTTATTCAGTCTTTAGTCTTTAGTGAATCTTGTTCAGTGACTCTTTTTCAGTCTCTATACTGTTTATTGACTTCAGATCATTTTCTCTTGTACAGTGACTCTGACAAGGTTACACTTTTCTGTTTTGTGACTCTTATCCATTCTTTAGTGAATCTTGTTCAGTGACTCTTTTTCAGTCTCTATACTGTTTAGTGACACTTGTTCAGTGACTTCAGATCATTTTCTCTTGTTAGGTCTCTCTTGTACAGTGAATCTGATAAGGTTACACTTTTTAAGACTCTTTTGTTTAGTCAAATTAATTTAGTGACTCTCTTTCCTTCCGTGACTTTGGTTTTGACTCTTTGGTTTAGTGACTTTTTATACCCTTGCAAAGGGTATTATAATTTTGCCCAGTCTCTCAGTTTTAAAGCTATCGTGCTGAAATTAGGCACAGTGTCTTCTTTTTGCTGCACACTACTAATATGTCGGAACCGACCGGATCGGATGACTATATCTCATAGCTACCATAGGAACAATCGGTCGGAAAACTAGTTTTAGTATGAAAAACTTTTTTCTTTTAAATGGAAACGTCTTGAAACTTTGTATTCATAAGTTTTCTAGGCTTTTTTATGATTCTGTCAAGTTTGTTGGAAATCGGACAACTATATGGTATAGCTGCCATACAAAAGATAGGTCTAAAAAACAGTCTTAGTTAGAAAAACTTTTTTTTTTAATGGTAGCATCCTGTAATTTTGTATTTGTTTGTTTCTCGTGCTTTTACACAATTCTACAATTCTTTGTCCAAATCGGATGACTATATCATATAGCTCCCATACGAACGATCGGTCGGAAAATGGGAAAAAAGTATTTTTTGAAAATATATAAGCCAGCACTTGCAAGGGTATAAAATCTTCGGCACCGACGAAGTTAGCTTAGCTTTCTCGTTTCATTCTCTCTTGTTCAATGATTCTTATTGTTTAGTCATATTGTTATTGTTTAGTCTCTTTAGTGACTCTTGTTTAGTCTACATTGTTTAATGACTCTTGCTCAGTGTCTTTAGTATAGTTGCTCTTGTTCAGTGACTTTGGTTGTGTCTCTCTTGTTGTGTGAAAGTTGTTCAGTGACTCTGTTAAAGTCGAGCTGGTTCCGTTCCTAGTGTTCGATGACTCTTGTTTTGTCTCTTTAGTTAAGTAATTCTGGTTCAGTTTCTTTTATTCACTAATTATTGCTGAGTGACAGTTCACTGCCTCTGGTTAAATCACACAAACATAACTTTAGTTACTTCTGCTCTGTCTCCATTGTTATGTGACTCTTGTTTATTGACTTTTACCCAGTCTCCCTTGGTTTACTGAGTCTTGTATTAGTCTCTATTACTTAGTGACGCTTGTTCAGTTGAACTTATTAAACTCTGTTGTTCATTGACTCTTCTTTAGTCTCTTTTGCTGTGTCTCACTTCTTCAATGACTTTGGACTTAAGATTAGCTATTCTTTCTTCGAGTGTTCTGTATGCTCTGAATGAATGGCAACTCTGTGACTTAAATCTGCATTTTATTGTCGACTCAGTACTCAGAATCTAGTTTTCAGAACTACACTAGTCTAGGGTGCTTTCAGTTTAGCTACAAAACCTGTCGCTAAACGTTAGCTTCGTTAGCTAAATTGAGTCCTCAAAATTCTGGAAAATTTCAAGGTTAGTTTAAAGATTATTTTGGCATATAAAAATACAATTTTCCTATTTGTGGCAAACAAAAGTACTGTTGTATTTTACCTACAAAATTAGCACACCAAACGTCCCTGAACCGATGTCTATCACACATTCATCCACATTCAAGTTCATCCATTTTAGCCTTCTTCCTGTTTCAATCCCGTGTGGAACATGGGTCATCATTTCAGCTTTACCTCCACAAAATAAAATGCATTTTTCGTCTGGGGAAACTTTTGTGTTACACATTTAAGACATTCCCCTTAATAAAATTACAATTTTTCACAATATTTTACTAACATTAAAATAAAACATCACCAGCTGGGTGCACCACAACTATTTTCAATGCATTTTAAATTGATTTTTTTGTATAAATAATACATTAAATTCGATTTAAAAATAGAAAATCTACTAGTTCTTCCACATTCCAAATGTTTGACAAGTAATTTTCGACAATTCTTGAACAATTCTTAAACAAAAAGAATGTTCCATTGACAATTGTCAATCGCTGGGCATAGCAAAGTTTGAAAATATTCAGACTGAAATATTATTGTTTAAATGTTCAATCTTCTGCTGATAATTATCCATTAAAGTCTTATCAGGAAGAGAAACATTTTGCATTTCGATCAATACAGTTTTGGTTAGCTATGCCGAGTTGGTCTAATAGAAAAACTTATGATTTGCTGTTTTTAAACGAATTTGAATTCAAACTTTTAGGGGGAAAACATTCAAAAAAGCCCATTAGTTGCTTCTCTTAAAATCTGATTAGATTTTCCCTGGGCTTGCAGGAAAACCTAGACAGATTTACTTGAAGCACTAAGAACGTTTAACACATAAAGTTTGGGTTTTAACTTAGAATCTGAAATCATATCAATAGAAAATGCATTGAAAACTTAATACTAATTAGGCTATAACCTTAGAGCATATATCTACAATCACTTGTTCTTTGTACAATCAGGAAGCAACATTTAGACTTACAGCTATTGAAAACATGAAAAATATTTGTAAAAAATATTTAAATTAGATTGATTCTTAATTATTGGTTTAGTTAAAACAGTAGGCAAACTGAGAATTGCCCGCTGAATTACGATGCGGATTATACGCTTGCATTATCGTATCCATCGTACATTGATATTGATTCGCATCATGCATGGACATGGAGTCCAGAGGTGGGCCAGCTTGTGGGGATGATGCCAGCTTGCCAAATCGGATGCCATGTCGACCCACAGCTCGAAATCCTGCACTTAAATCATCGCTGCCATCGTCACAACTCTTGTCTATCACCATATGGTTGTTCTTATGAGGCTCCAAGTTCTGAAAAGATATAAATTTTAATTAATTAATTATTTATACAGAAAAAAATCATTTGAAATTTTTAAATTACGAAAAGTTTCCAAAAATAATCAAACTGAAAATCTAGAAAATATCCACATAGATTCATTGATTCACAGTTAACAAGTAAGAGACTCCGTCGAGGCCGGCAGCAAACATTCCTTTGCTCATAACTCGACAACCGTTCATCCCATCTTTATCAATCATTTGGAGCATCGATAAGTTATCTAGATTACTAAATATGTCCAAAAGATTCCAACTTTCCTCATGTAAAACTGACAGAGATATGACTTTTTTAAATTACGGGGGCTGAAAAGGGCGTGGCTAAAATTGAAATATGGCCCCATACATGTCCAACCTCTTTCTCTTACCATCTCTGAGATCTGTCTCAAGTTGTAACGCAACTAGAAATAAACTGGTAGCAAAATAGCTTGATTCGGGAGAGTTAAGCAACTGCGCAGCAGCATTTAGCATAGCTTTAAGGGCCCTTTTCTTATGTTCATGTTCCAGATGGATTTTAAGCAATTGCATAGCTCAAGCTCAAAATGAGCAGTACAAATACACCGAATTCACCTAGATTTGCAAAAACAGGAACATGGGAAAGCGGCCCTAAGCCTTTATTTACGTATTTCACCTGCGCAGCTGCAGAATCGAAAGATAAAGTTGAATAAGTGAGGATTTATTAGAAGTGAAAATTAATACAAAGTGTACAAAAACACAAGGCATAAGACAAAGTTAATGAAGAGTCAATGTGAATAGGTTAAAGTGTGTATTATAAGACTGAGACTTTATTGTGTTTGTATAAAGATTTGTTAAATACAACAAGATAGCTGTTAAGTGTGACCGGGTCTGGTTATAGCGGGTAGTGTGAATGCCCGTGGATTCGATCCCGACTCGACACATTTAATGAAAAATTGTATCCTTAAAAATCTTTCATACCCGGTCCCCTTCACAAGCTTTTGGTGCCAGTTTTCAAATGAATAGCCATGAAAAAGCTTCTCAAACTTTTCTCAAAACTGATCTAATCAGAAAATAGTTTTTATATGGAATTAAAAGGAGTTGAGATGGAGCTTATCTAGCATGCAACTGAACTCAAAGAGCGAGTCAATAGACTACACAAAGACAAACTGGCATTTAACTAGTTGCAAATGGCTGCTAGAGTGGACAATTCGCTTCCAGCTATGTCATCTGGTATTAAACTGGTTGCAAAATGAACGCTGGAAACTAGACACTTCTTTGGCAGGGTAATTTTGATATGTTTACATTAATAGAGAATAGAGAACATTAGAAGAGGCTTTATTATAAGAGGGTATATCGAAGTCGAGACTTTAACCGAAGCTCTCATTCTTCAGCTTTTTTGCAATATAAGACGTGAGCGTGAGGCCAGAGATCATAATTAGAAAAAATAATTAAAAACGAGAAAGCTAAGCTAACTTCGGCAGTGCCGAAGATTTTATACCCTTGCTTAAATATTTTCAAAAATTACACTTTTTCCCATTTTCCGACCGATTGTTCGTATGGGAGCTATATGATATAGTTATCCGATTGGGCCAATAATTTGTAAAATTATGTGAAAGCATGTGAAACAAACAAATACAACATTGCAGGAGCTATCATTAAAAACAAAACATTTTTCTAACTAAGACTGTTTTTCAGACCCATCTTTTGTATGGCAGCTATACCATATAGTTGTCCGATTTTAATAAAACTTGGTAGAATTATAAAAAAGACATAGAAAACCTACGATTACAAAGTTGAGAGACGTTTCCATTGAAAAGAAAAAAGTTTTTCATACTAAAACTAGTTTTCCGACCGATTGTTCCTAAGGGAGATATAGTCATCCGATCCGGTCGGTTCCAATATATTAGTAGTGTGCAGCAAAAAGAGGACTCTGTGCAAAATTTCAGCTCGATAGCTTTAAAACTGAGAGGTTAGTTCGCGTAGAAACAGACAGACAGAAGGACAGACGGACGGACAAAGCTCAATCGACTCAGCTCGTCAGCCTGATCAGGAATATATATAGCTTATGTGGACGGAAATGAATATTTATATGCGTTGCAAACTTCTGGGCAAAATTATAGTACTCTTTGCAAGGAATTAACAATTGGTCCCAGCTTTGGATTTGTTCGTAAATTATCTTCAACAAAGCCGTCTTCTTTTGTAAAAGTTCGACCCATAAGTAAACAAAAAAATATAGTTTTTTATCTGAAGGTCTAGTTTCTACACATTTATAGCAACGTTTTGGTCGATTCATTCTGTGATTGCTTCCATCTAAAGTTTCTGAATTGAGAAATGGAAATGAAAGTGTAAGTCTAAACCAATTAATTAGGCCTGTTCACGGCAACGATTCCGAATTCGATCGATCGAAATTGGAAACAGATCTGTAATCCAAGAATGGATTAGAGAATTTGGTTAAACCTTTCAGGCATGAAAAGTGTTCAATAAAGATAATTGGAAATTAGAAGATAAACCTAATTCCACAAACGATTTTTGAACAAGGTAAGAGCTTCCCATTCCGAATCCGCATTAATCCAGGGGATCAAGGGAATAATACCGAACTTTTCTTCCCAGTTTGGATCATAATATGATTTGTAAGGCTAGGCAAACAGTGATTTTGGTTCGGTTCCGTGAAATTTCGACTTTACCATCTCAAACCATTTTCTGTACCCAAATTTTGAAATAATGGAGCTTGAGATAAAAGATTTGGGAACAATCAAGAGGGTAGTCTGTTATAAGACTTGAAGCGTCTTCCTCGTTTACCGACGTAATCAAATTTCGCATGGAATTTCCAAACATTCAGCCAGCTCACCTGTAGCGTCGTCTTTTTGCTCGATCCATTGTCCATTTCATCATTGACATCGGCGTCGCCACCAACAACGACAGCGGTGGCACTTGGTCCGCCAATGCCGCCGACGCCAACTCCGCACAGACTGGGACTTTCGTCATTTTTGGGTGTTAATGGCTCGTAGACCTCGGAGCCGGGCGATAGGGCAGACGTCACCTCGGAGGCGTTTGCAACGCCGGCTCTCACGCCAATGCCGACGCCAGACAATTGCAGTGTGGTTGTTGTTGTCGTCGAGCGCATATAATACGAACTGTTGAAGTTGTAGTCGGGATCGGGCTCGTCCTTGACCGAAGGCACGAAATGATGATATTGTTGTTGTTGTTGTAGTTGCTGTTGCGGCTGCTGCGACTGGATTTGCTGAGGCGGCACGTGGTTGGTGTGAGGCAGTTGATGATGCAACTGCTGTTGCTCCTGTTGCAGCAGATGATGTGCAGCAGGCTGCTGCTGTAGGATTTGCTGCTGCTGTTGCTGTTGTTGCTGCTGCCAGCTATTAGCCGAGTACTGGGGATGTATGTGGCCCACATGACCAACCCTTTGGCCATTCGCATGCCCTGGCTGGTTGTAGTTGTAATAGGCATTAAATGATTCGCTATAATGCTCCACTAGTGGGCCACCCGTGGGCGTGCTGGGCGTGGGCGACGGAGTCAAGGCATTGGAAGTGGCTCCTGCTCCCAAAGTGAGTGCTTGCAGGCTGGGCGGATCCCCGTCCTGGGGTTTCAATGACGGCGACAAGGGCATACCCTCGTAGGACTGATCCTTGTGCTGATCGGATTGAATTTTATGGCGACGCCGTCGATTCTTGAACCAAATCTTCACCTGAGCCGTGCCCAGAGCCAGTTTGGCAGACAGATCCGCCAGTCGTGGTGCGGTTAGGTAACGTCCTTGTAGGAAATGCTGTTCCAGTTCGGCAATTTGGGAGCTGGTGAATGTGGTGCGTGTGCGTCGTGGGCGTCGCATTACCAAAGAGTCGGGAAGCTCTTCTAGGAGAAGGGTAGTAAGTAAGATCTGCAGGAATTGAGAGACGGGTGCTCGACTCACCGGGTTTGGGCATCTGATTGGGCAGATAGGGCCGTATGTAATTGTAATTAATCGCGCCCGTTCGCTCATCGAATAGCTTTAAGAATATGCAAATTAGGGTAATCAGTTTTAATTCTCTAGAATTTTCACAGTTCCTACCAGATCGAAAGGATTCCGAAATTGTGGCGGCAACTGCAGCTGCGCATGTTGATGTGAGTGTGCGTGTGAGTGTGGATGTGTGTGGGGCAGCGGGTGATGGTAAAAGTTCTGATCTGGCGGCTGTTGCGCCATTTTCCACAAATCCACCAGGCACTGGCACAAGGCGCCTGTGTTTTGTTGGCAATTCGTTTCACTTGAGGATCAGACAGACTTTTCACTTAGACAATAGGGTAACCGGTTACAATTTTCATTTATTTATCCAACATTTTACATTGCGTCTTTGCATTGTGCCGTTATTTGGTGAGAAGCACAATTCAAAACAGAATAGTTGAGGGCAGAACTTATCGATAGCTCGTTATCGATACGCAGTCCAGGCAAAAAGTATGCGGACAACGAAATTAAATTATTTGAAACAATATTTACAAATTTATCACAGATTGCATTCAGTTGCCTCACTTAACTATTCTATATAGATGACTATCTTAGCCCAATCAGCTGTGTGACTGAGATATAAGCATGCGGCACAGTGAGTTGATCTAGAAATTTACAAAGACATTCGATCTAAGAGAACATTTTGAAAGTTATTTTCCCTAGGGTGAGAAAATGCCCGAAAAAGTTATCATGGAAAATTTATCTCTTACGATTTTGGAACTTTTGACCAGAAATATATCGTTCGATTTTGGAAAATTAGCGTACTTTTTTCATCCGCTTGTCTTGAATCACCGTTTTAAAGGCATTAAGCAAGACTGGTTCGGATTTGAGAATATTTGTCCACTGGGTTTTAAAATACAATGATTTTACGAATCAGGGTCAAAACATTACTTAATAGCAGCTATATGTTCGACAGCTTCGATGTTTTGAAAAAAAATAAACAAAAATTTTGTTATTTTAAAATAAATCTACAATTATTCTTCCAGGTTTCTCATCGACAAAACTGGTTCAAATCGGACACGGTGCAGGGGACATACAAAATTGATTGATTGAGGTGGACTGAAACGTTTTCAGTTGAGTCCGTGGTATTAAAAGTCAGTAAAAACGGTTGATTAGAAAAGGTATCATGTTCCACATTCGAAACACTTACTCGGAAAACGGAACAAGCCTTAATAAACTAATGTATTTATTAAACCTGCAGTTTTTAGCCGGCTCGAGGTCATGTTATGCTAATATTTTTAGTTTTAAAGAGATCTACCAACTACAATACATTTTTTTTGGATAGGAAACTACAGTTTCGAGGGACTTTTTTCAAGGAGCATCTTTGGACTTTTCCAATACCACCAAAAGATATCCTATTTACTTCTATATAATTGAAAAAATAATATCTTTACAATTTAAGGTATATAATCAAGAATTAAGCGAATGCTTTTTGAAATTTCCTTTCTCTATGCTGAAGTTTTTAGAAATGACACAAAAGTGAAAACATGCATTTCCTTCAAACATTCGATGCATCGACTGTATGTAAAAGGTTATTTTTTAGCTATTATCTTTTTGGCAACACTGGTTTAAACAGCTCACGCACGTTTCGTGTTTTGTTTCACTGTCAAACATCTTCAGTTTGGTCTATAATCTAACCATGAATCGTCTTACAAACGAACAACGCTTGCAAATTATTGAATTTTATTATCAAAATGCGTGCTCTGTTAAGAAACTTCATCGCGCGAAAAATTGTGTTCAGCGACGAATCTCATTTTTGGCTCAATGGGTACGTAAATAAGCTGAATTGTCGATTTTGGAGTGAATATCAGCCAGAAGCATTGCAAGAGCTACCAATGCATCCGGAAAATGTCACAGTTTGGTGCGGTTTATGGGCTGGTGGTATCATTGGCCCGTAGTTCTTCAAAAATGATGCGAATCGTAACGTAACTGTGAATGGTGTGCAATATGCAAGTGCTTGACTTGCATGACATGTGGTTTCAACAAGACGGTGCCACATGCCACACAGCACGCGCAACAATGGACTTATTGAGAGGCTAGTTCGGTGAACATTTCACGTTCGGGACCGGTCAATTGGCCGCCTAGATCGTGCGATTTAACGCATTTAGACTATTTTTTGTGGGGCTATGTTAAAGCTCATGTCTATACAGACAAGCCCGTCTTCAATTGACGCATTGGAAGACAACATTGAAGCATTTATTCGTGAGATACCGGCCGAAATGTTGAAAAGAGTATGCCAAAATTTGACTAAGCAGATGGACCATTTGAGGCGCAGTCACGGTCAACATTTGCATGAAATAATCTTCAAACATTAAATTATATGGACCGTAATATCGATTCAAATAAAGATTTCATGCATTTTTCTGAATTTTATGTGCTCTTAAAAAATCACCCTTAATATTTTTGCTTCAAGAACAAACTTAAATATATACAAATTTGTCCATATATTGTTTGTGCCAACTGTGACATGGATGGCCATTGTATTTTTATTAACAGTATGGCAGCGCTCATCTAGTCAACAAAGTCTAGCCGTGTGGCAGCACTTCACTTGTTTTGGTGCTCACAAGCGTCGCTAGGTGGCGTCAGTGTACTCAAATGCTAACTGACAAAGGCTGGCGGCTATAAAATGTTTCAATTGAATTGGCGGGTATTTCAAATCTGGTCCATAAATTCTCCACAAATGTTCTAATATTCAACGAAAATGAATATAATTAATTAGATATGAGATGCCTACCAAATATGCAGCCTAATTGTGATATTTGTATACAAATGACACTTATCGCATATAATTTTTTTTTTTTTGCTGATAATCATTATGGGTCATGTTGACTCTAGATGTGGAATCTGTTTGCCAACTGGCAACAAAAGTCAATTCACAGACACTCCACCGAGTATAGAGGGCAACCAGCCAAAAAACAGAGAATCCTTAAAAAAAAAAACACGAAAAACAAACAAAAATGCTCGCACATACCAAAGCCAAAGCCAAAGGATACACACACACACACACACACACACACACACACTCGCTTCGCCTCGCCTCGCACACTGGGCCACAAATTCACACGCAGTGTGTGACAAAGGACCCTTCCCCACCCCCCTTTCACAGGGCCTCACCCTCCTGCCGATGCCGAAGCGAGTCACTGACAGAAACAGGATTCGGGTAATAAATTACAAAATTTGACATTTTCTGTTTTGGATCCGCTTGCGCTTGAATGTTGAATGTTGAACCATGAGCTCTGAAACAGTGTGAACCTCGGCCAGCCGTTCCAGAGACCAGGTCCAGTCCAGTCCATAGTCCAGTGCATAAAGGAACCTGGGCGGCTGCTGCTGCTGCAACTGCAAGGATAACCACGTCCACATGCTGCTGACTGCAACGGAAAAAAGGGAAAAGGACGAGGCAAAGATGCTGCTGCGAGTGCAAGCGAGAGCGAGGCAGGAATAGAAGCGCCCTATGAGGTCCACACAGATAGTTAACTTGAAATTTATTATTTTACACAATTTACAATTATCTGATTCGCATGTGCAGAGCAGGAGGCAGAGCAGGCGGAGGGAGAGCGACCATGAGGATGCATTTTGCGTCGCATTTCGACAGAAGTCACCAGCAAACGATTTAACGATTTTGCTTTGATTTAATTTTTGCCATCGCATCATCCGACATTCGGAATTTGTGGCCTTTTTGTAGGAGGGGATATTTTATTCCAACTCGTTGGGAGATAGGCCATCTTGAGTTAGAAGAAGGAAAAGAGCTAGCTTCTCTATATATATAGAACAGTTCGACACAAAACTTGGCAACGCCTTAACAATTAGCAGCTAAGATTAGTAGGCCTTTAACATCGTTTTCTACTTTACTTTACTTTTACTTTGAACTCAAGACCTCGAAGACTGTACTCACAAACGTCTGCATCTTAGCGCACACGACTGTCAAGCGCTCGCGTGAGCTAGCGGTAACCATTTTGCAGTTAGAACAGTGAGAGAACTATTGTCTATCTACAGATCTCACATATGGTAAGAGGTCAGAGGCTCGACATGTATGGTACATAAGCTTTTTAAGCCAGCAGGCAGATCAAGTTTATTCTCAATTTTCGTCACCTTCTCTTCAGCCCACTCAATTTGAAATAAAGTTATATTATTTATAGATATGCTAAAGAATTGGTGAAGTTGGGACTAACGATAGACGAGTTGTAAAGAAGAAAAAAACCCCATTTTGCTGGGCAACACTTCACACACCTCAACACTTTGGGTGCCATTGAACTTATAACCCTGGCTTGACCGAAGCAAATGACCACCGAATTCAAAAACTCTGGCACAAAAATAAAAATGACGAAATAAACTTAAGCTCAAAATGAATGATTTTATCTCGACTTTGAGACTAAAATTTCAAGCAAGTGTCGTTCTAGATCCGAAATAGTCTAGATCAAGTCAATCCTATTCGTACTTGGAATGAGCAAATCCGGGATTGAACGACAACTGACAAAGTTTTTGATTAATTTAATCCCGGATGTCTCGGATACCTCGAAATTTTGTTTTCTGTATATAGTTTCTTAAATACAGAGAGAAAACAAGAAAGAAAGTCGGTCAAGCCCGACTATAACATACTCTGTACCAAGAACATTTGTCTTTTGATCATAACTCGAAAACCGTTCATACGATCTTATTCATTTCTTTGGCGGATCGATAAGTTATCCTAATAACTAAATATGTCCAGAAGGAACAAGCCATCTATCTTCAAAACTGTGGGAGATATGACGTTTTTTCTAAATTGCGGGGGCGGGAGGGGGCGTGGCCAAAATTGAAAATAAACTTGATCTGCCTGCAGACATAAGAAGCATATGTGCCATACATGTCAAACCTCTATCTCTTACCATCTCTGAGATCTGTGCGTTCATACGGACAGACAGACAGACGGACAGACGGACAGACGGACGGACGGACAGACGGACAGACGGACATGGCTATATCGACTTGGCTGTTGATGCTGATCAAGAATATATATACTTTATGGGGTCGGAGATGCTTCCTTCTGGATGTTACATACTTTTGCACAAACTTATAATACTCTATGTACCTACGGTACAGAGTATAAAAATTGCTTGCAATGTCAATTTGATTTGGGCTGGTTAATTTGATATTTTGGCACATATCGTTCCATTCATCTAAAGTGCAAAAGGTCCTGAGTTCGATGCCCAGTCAAGGAGGTAAAGTTTAAAAAAATACTAAAAATTATTAACTCGGTGTTTTCTGATTCTCTATATATTTTCTTAAAATACTTAACCAAAGAAGAAGAGCGAAGTGCAGGTTGTGTTGGATGATGATTAAACTGTCACTTCCCATATATTTATTTACTTTTTGTGACAAAATGGCATTATAAAATATCAATTTGATCTTAAAATATTGATTTTATCTGCTCGCAAATATGAGTTTGATATTTTCAAACCATTTCGCCAAGAAGCGTAAAATAACTCTCGGAGCAATGGGATCAAGGGCTTGCTCGTCGCTGTTCTAGAGCAGTGTTCCCCAGCCATGCCCCGGGAGACCGAACACTTTCGGCAATTCACGCCGAATGCTTACCAAAGGAATGCAGCAGCGTGTGTCAGAGAGAGAGACACAGACACAGACAAAAAGCCTCTCTTTCTGAGGAACACTGCTCTAGAGTCATAAGAGTCAATTACTGAGCTACATGCCTAAATGCCAATGGCTTTTGCACTACAATTTATATTGCGAATTCATTGCTGCTTTGACCAAACGCGTTGTGGTATCAACGAGTGGTGTGCAGTCTTCGATGTCCTGAGAGGTCCAGGTGTGTGTGTGTGTGTCCAGCGCCAGCATCAATTTTTTTCTGGTTAAAGATAGAATTTAAGTTAATGCATTATCTAAGTCTCGTTCGGTCTTACATGGTGGAAAACACAACTATAAACACACTCAAAAAGCAACAATTTAGGTGAGTTCAACACTCACAATGGCATAAGACCATCACAAGTTACTTTCAATCTATACATTCTGAAAAACAGAATATACCCGATAACATAGTCCACTCACAGGTCCAGCAATGCTTCGATCAGTTTTTAGATATAAAAACTAGATTTGACAGCATGCATACGACCAAAACCTCATTTTCTCCTGCTAATAAAGCCAACGCCCTTACTCAAACACAGACAGATAACTATTTTGTTACTCCGAGTGACCTAATAGACATTATCTCAAAACTTAAAAATAAGCTGTCCTCAGGTATAGATCAAATTCCCAACACTGTTATAAAACACCTTCCAATTGAATTGATTCTAGAATACTGTTCACTTTTGAACAATATGCTGAACAATTCATACTTCCCACCACAATGGAAAACAGCTAAGCTTATAGTAATTCCTAAAAAAGAAACAGATTAAAATAACATAAGAAACCTGCGCCCCATAAGTTTGCTACCTAACTTAAGTAAAATCTTTGAAATAATCATTAATATCAATATAAACCGGATTATCAAAGAAAATCAGCTTTGCTGTGAAAAGCAATTTGGTTTCAACTACAATCATTCAACTTTGCACGCGATCAACCTGCTCGTATCCGAAATAAACTGGGCTTGGAACAAAAAAAATGTCACTGGTGCTTGCTTTATAGACCTTGAAAAGGCATTTGACACGGTTTGGACTAAAGGATTGATAGTCAAACTAATACAATATAAATTTCCCTTACACTTACTAATCCTCATATACAATATGATAACAGAAAGAAAATTTAGAGTCAAAATCAATAGCTCAATGAGCACAAGGGAATTTAATGTTATTAATGGCCTCCAACAAGGCACAGTGAATGCCCCAGTCCTATTCAGCTTGTTTTTAAATGAAATCCTTCAAAAAGTAGACAAGATAATAGCCTTTGCTGACGATATTGTGATCTACCACTCCGACGACACAGTGTCCAAAATAAACAGCCACCTTCAGGAGAACTATAGTCTAATAGAAAGCCTTGCTCTCGATTGGCACTTAAAAATAAACGCAAACAAATGCGAAAGTATTCTTTTCCGTCCTCCTGTGTCTAAATGTAACCACAACATTAGGAAGAATTGGAAAAATTTCCAAATTTCAACCAGTGCGAACTCCCTTATTCCCCTTTCCGGGAAAGTCAAATACTTAGGTATTTACCTAGATAAATTCCTATATTATGATAAACATATAAACCAAGAAGACAACGAATGCATACTATTCATATAAAACAAGAAAGAAAGTCGGTCAAGCCCGACTATAACATACTCTGTACCAAGAAATTTTGTCTTTTGATCATAACTCGAAAACCGTTCATCCGATCTTCTTCATTCCTTTCGCGGATCGATAAGTTATTCTAATAACTAAATATGTCCAGAAGGAACAAGCCATCTATCTTCAAAACTGTGGGAGATATGACGTTTTTTCTAAATTGCGGGGGCGGGAGGGGGCGTGGCCAAAATTGCAAATAAAATTGATCTGCCTGCAGACATAAGAAGCATATGTCCCATACACGTCAAACCTCTATCTCTTACCATCTCTGAGATCTGTGCGTTCATACGGACAGACGGACAGACGGACATGGCTATATCGACTCGGCTGTTGATGCTGATCAAGAATATATATACTTTATGGGGTCGGAGATGCTTCCTTCTGGATGTTACATACTTTTGCACAAACTCATAATACTCTATGTACCTACGGTACAGAGTATAAAAATGTTTGGAAGCAAGCTGGTAGACAGCAGAATTAAAACTATAATGTACCAATCCCTATTAAGACCCATCCTAACGTACGGATGTCCAATATGGTACAACATCTCCCCATCCTACATCGAAAGGCTTAGGAAATTCGAAAGAAAAGTCTTAAGAGCGTGTAAGTCATTGTATAGAGACCCCAGAACCGATTTTATTAAATATTTCTCTAATGAAAAACTTTATAATGCTGCAGAAATAGTCCGTATAGACAACCACATCATCAATCTAACCAGAAGACACATAATGAGATGTTTGGACAATGATGAAAATATCTCAATCAGAGTTCAATTCTATGAGAGTGACGTGTATTTTGTACGATGCCTCAAAAATGGCTTCACCCCACCCGAAATATTCGTATATCTAGACAGGAACAAATTAACCCTAAATACAGAAGGCATACCCATATTGTACCACATATATACTTAGAAGAGCCAATAAAAAATCAATAATCGAACATGAACTAACAGAAACGAATAAAAGATTTGACACATCAACTTCTGAAAGGGACAAACGAATTAATAACCTGATTAGGAACAAGTGCTGGTGGACATCAAATTAGAGTCAATAGTTCTTTCCCCCAATCAACAATATTTTTTATCTTAAACATTAAAACTTAAGGCAATGTTTTTAAAAAAATTTGTTCATTGCGACACCATAAAAATAAAAATAAACCTTTATATATAGTCAAAATTATATCTTTAAAAGAGAAATTAAAATAATAAAACTTGAACAGAGAGCTCGACTGGAGACTAGATTTAAGATTAATATTTATAGCACTTTATTTAGTTAGTAAATATATAACCTAAGAGTTTGTGAACTAAATAAAAAAAAAAAAAAAAAAAATTGAACGGTGTCAGCTGAGTGAACCAAACTGACCAGTAGACCTTACATTTTCGACCATTCGCAGACCAGTTTTTTATACGACAGCTACTCGAAATATTTATCCCATATTCATCAAAACAATATTTATATAATTAATAATCGTAGTAGGTTCTAGTCTGGTTTATATTTACTAGTAGTCTTTCCTTTGAATGCCAAATTATTTCACAGACTTCCGTTGTCGCTAGTCAAATGTTTCAAAACGACTACTCAGTTGATAGTCAAGTCAATTGAAACAACTAAATTGTCAATAGTCAAATGTAACAAAACGACTAATGCCTATCATTGTACTCTGAACCGTAGGTACATAGGCTATTATAAGTTTGTGCAAAAGTATGTAACAGCCAGATGGAAGCATCTCCGACAGTATAAAGTATATATATTCTTGATCGGCGTCAACAGCCGATTTATGTCCGTCTGTCTGTCCGTTTGAACGCACAGATCTCAGAGATGATAGAGATATAGAGGTTTGACATATGGGACATTTGCTTCTTGTGTCTGCGGGCAGATCAAGTTTATTTTCCATTTTGGCCACGCCACCACAATTTAGAAAAAAGTCATATCTCACACAGTTTTAAAGATAGATGGTTTGTACCTCCTAGATATATTTATTAATCAGGATTTCATATCGATCTGCCAAAGGAATGGTGAAGATTGGATGAGCGGTTGTCGAGTTATGATCAAAAGACTGTTCGCTGCTGCAGCGCAGTAGCAGCGCTGCTTTTAGCTGCTAGTCGGGCTTGATCGACTTTCTTTCTTGTTTTGTTTAGTTATTGTTCATATCTCTAAGCCTAGTTGGTCAAATCATATTAAATGAAAACTAGTTCAATTTTAATTCATATGATATGGTTCCGATCTGTAGTCAAAAAATCATTTTCACCTCTACCCTGCTTATTTATACAAATATATAAAATTGAAAGTATGTTTGTATGTTTGTTCCTTATGGGCGTCTAAACCGCTGTT
>JAWNNO010006102.1:0-27740 GCA_035044985.1 Lordiphosa fenestrarum
TGGCTGGGGTGTGACCTAGTCCGGGGGTTACTCTTTCATACAATGCCCCGGGCAATCGAGGCTCTCGACCTTGAACTAAGAATGCTGGGCTGAATCCTGTGGAGTCCGAGATGCTGGTATTCAATGCCAGGGACAGTTCTGGAAGTAGCTCGTCCCAAGTGTTTTGCTGACCTTCCAGAAACTGTGCAACCATGGTCTTAATAGTGCGGTTCGCCCGTTCGATGGGGTTTTGATGCGGGCTGTAAGGCGCAGTATGCTGTAAAGCGACGCCAGCTTCTGTCAGAAAGCGTCGGAAAGCCTTGCTCGTGAATTGCGTGCCATTATCACACACGAATGTCCTCGGAACACCAAATCGGGCCAGGATACGCTCTCGGAAGGCTCTTATCAGTTGTGCCGTGGTAGCTTTTCTCAGGGCGACCAATTCTACCCATTTCGAAAAGGCATCGAAAAACACAAGCAAAGTGGTGTTGCCATGCTTCGACCTGGGAAGTGGTCCAACGAAGTCGGCGCAAAGGACAGTGAATGGTTCCTCCACTTGTCGTGTTAGCATCTTCCCGGCTGGCTTCAGTTGGTTGACCTTGAACCTCTGACATGGCTCGCATTTCTGGACGTAGTGGCGCACGTCTCGAAAAAGCCCAGGCCAATAGTATCGCTGCGTGACTCGTTTTGTCGTTTTTCGTATTCCCAGGTGTCCGGCAGTGGGACGGTCGTGACACTCGTTCAGTACTCGGTGTCGGTGCTCGGCTGGGACACACAATTTCCATGGGATATATTCCCCATCCTCCGGTTTCAGACCCATGTGGCGGTACAACTGGCCGTTCTCGAACAGATAATCCGGGTATTCCTTGCGTGTGCTCTCGACCTGTTCCTTCATCCGGCGGTACCAACGACAAGCTGTTGATTCTTCTCGTGCGCCTTGTAATATGTCGGACGGCTGACGAGACAAGGCGTCGGCTATCACATTAAGCTTGCCTCGACGGTAGTGGACGTCAAACTGGAATTGTTGCAGCTCAAGCGCCCAGCGTGCAACTCTCCCAGTCGGACTCTCGATAGAGTTCAACCACTTGAGTGCCATGTGATCGGTTATGACGTCAAAGTGGTAACCCTCTAGATAACAGCGAAGTTTCCTTATCGCCCATACAATGGCCAGGCATTCCTTTTCTGTAGCGGAGTAGTTTTGCTCCGCTCCAGCCAGACGTCGGCTCACGTAAGCTATAACACGCTCTTGCCCGTCGATCTGCTGTGTAAGGACTCCACCTAGTCCCAAGTCGCTTGCATCCGTCTGGAGTGCAAACCTTATTTGAAAATCAGGACAGGATAGCACGGGAGCAGTAGTGAGTAGTTCCTTTAGCTGGTCAAAAGCAGTTTGTTGTTCCGTACCCCACGTCCATTTCTGGTTTTTCCTGAGTAGACAGGTCATAGGGCCTACCACAGCGGAAAAGTTTGGTACAAATCGCCTGTACCAGGACGCCATACCCAAACATTGCCTTAGCTCCTTCAGAGTCGTTGGTGGTTTCAACCCGCGAACTGCACTGACTTTCTCCGGGTCAGTATGTATGCCGGATTCGCTGATAATGTGTCCCAGATAAGCAATACG
Organism: Lordiphosa fenestrarum; assembly: GCA_035044985.1. NCBI lineage: Eukaryota > Metazoa > Arthropoda > Insecta > Diptera > Drosophilidae > Lordiphosa > Lordiphosa fenestrarum. The sequence goes on from JAWNNO010006102.1 coordinate 1,598, forward strand.
GCGTTTAAAAAACGAACACTTCTCTTGGTTGATTTTTAGGTTAGCTGCAAGCAAGCGTCGGAATACTTCCTTGAGATTTTCCATGTGTTCTTCCACCGTGGCGCCAATAACGATGATATCGTCCAGGTAGGCGAAAGCGAACGGCTCTAGGTCTGGACCAATGACACTGTCCAGGGCGCGTTGGAAAGTGGCTGGCGCAGAGTGAAGGCCAAAGGGCATCACTTTCCATTGGTGCACTCTCGACTTTCAACCGCTACCGGGATCTGCCAGTATCCATTTTTAAGATCCAGGGTGGAAATGTAGCGAGCATTGCGGAGTCGTTCCAAGATATGGTTGATTCGTGGTAGCGGGTAGGCGTCAGGAATAGACTTCGCATTTAGTTGGCGATAATCCACGCACATACGCCACGTACCATTTTTCTTTCGCACGAGGACAATTGGCGCGCTGTGGGGACTTTTTGAGGGTTCGATGCAACCTTGCTGAATCAGCTCGTCCACTTGCCGGTTGATGATTTCCTGCATGGCTGGATTTTTGGGGTAGTACCGTTGTTTAATGGGTTTGCTGTCGCGCATGGTGATAACGTGTTCTGCGATAGTGGAAACCCCTGCCAATGTCTCGAACGGTCGTAATTCCTCCTCTAAGAACGAGTTAATACGTGGTCTCAGATCTTTTGCTTGTTCAGACTCTGCATTGCTCGTGTTGTCCTCGTGTCGTGCAGAGCGAAAACAAGGGTCGTGGGGTTCCTTACATTTCCGGCTCTGCCTTGGATTCCGTGTGTTGCTAGCCATTGAATTTCGATGGCGTTTTCCTCGATGATTCTCTCGTCTGCGTGGTGGTTCTGAGATCCCTGGGGTGTCGCCCTACGGGTTCATGGGATTCGCGGTCGGCATTGTGGACATCTGGATGTTGCGATTTCCATTCTCGAGTGATGTATGGTTATCTTGTTTGTTGGCTGTGTTGACCAGTTTCCGATTAGTCTGGCTGGTAGGTGCATGAGAGTCGATGGTGGGTGACAAAGAAACATCCTCTGGCTGAAGCAGGGGGCTTGCGCTGGGTGAAGATTTTACTCCGCTGGGGTTGCTGCTGGTCAGTTCCAGTTGGACGCGCGCCGTACCACACTGCAAAGTGAACCTGTTTTCGCATAGGAAATCCATTCCTAAGATAAAGTCATCAACAACTGTGGGCAACACTAAGATTGTAAGGCATGCTCGTTGTTGTTCCAGTCGTACCTCTGCCACAATTGCTTTGTCCACCAGTTTGCGAGTGCCGTCGGCTAAGCATATGCGTGTGCACACCTCCCGTACACTATTATAACCCTCGAATCGTTTCGCCACCGATTCGCTCATGAAGCTCCTTGTTGCTCCCGTGTCTATTGTCGCCGCCATTAGTTGACCCTCGATGCTGACCATGGCAGTGATGCGCGCCTTCTCCTGGATCAGAGATCCTACTGCTCCCGGGGATTTCTCTCCGTCGTCCCCACCTGATCCCTCGGCATTGGGGGACGTCCTCCGTTTCCCGCTTCTCGATTAGTACAGAACTCGATGGTGCGGACTCCTTGGCGTCCACAATTCCAGCAGAAAAGCACTCTTTGGTTTTGGCATTGACGGGCAAAGTGGCCGTTCTGTCCACACCTCCGGCATGTAGTTCGGATATCCAATGGAAGTTCGGTTTCTTGTCGGACCATGCCATTGGTGGTGATTTGGCCAACTGCCGTGCTATGGACTGTGTTAATTGGTTTAGGATCCAGTGCTGGAGCCGCCCAAACCGGTCCCTGGCGTGATCGTGATACTGGGGGCTCGAGCATCTGCCTCGTCTGCTGTTGTGGGGAATGGTACTCTGGAACGGCGTAGCGTTGATGGTAACGCTTTTGGACAACCTCATATTGTGTAGCCATTCGGGTAAGCTGGGGTAGGGATTCAAACTCGTGTCGCCGAATGTAAAGCTGGTAATCGGGCAGGAGGTTTTCATACAAGCGCTCCATCTCTTGGCTTTCTGTATATCTTGCTCTTCTCATTAAGGTTCGTAGGTCGAGCATAAAATCCTTGAATGGCTCGGTCTCCTTTTGATAGCGCGTCCTGATTTCATCCTCGAGGCCTTGAAAATAACGGGGTGGGAGAAAGAACTCAAGAAGTTCATTTTTGAACGTCTCCCAAGGCCAGTCGTGGAATCGAACAGTGCGCAACCACTTCTCAGCGCGTCCTGTTAAGAGTTCAGGCGCGACCAACGGAATGTCCTCCAAATCGAGCCGATAGGCGAAGGCTCGTTCCTCTAGTTGCTCAAAGAAGAGTAGCGGATCTGAGGTGCCATCGAACCGGATACCCCAGCGACGTACCTTTTCGGCTACCAGACCGGGTGGGCTCTCGTGGCGATCTGGGTAGCCTCGGCTCACTCTCCTTGCAACATCACGGGCATCCTGGGAGTAAGCATCGGTGGGCTGGACAGAGGACTCGCGCTCGTCGTGATCCTCACGAGGGGGTTGAAAAATCCTTCGAGGATCCGCTGATTTGTGTACTAATACCGCCGGGGTGAACATTTTCACTTCTGGAAGGGCTGATGATTTCTGGTCTACGTGCCCCTCCCGGTCCAACGGTCGCCAGGTTGGGTGCAAGCCTTCAAAACCACGGCTTCCCTGTGCTCCTGATGGGGGATCTGATGTGATTGGGGCCGACGGGGACGCATTGGTGAGGCGCTCAACTTCCTTGGATGATGACTTGCTGGGCTCGTCTTTGTAGATATTGCCTTGGATTCCTTCAGGGGTGGGGGACGCTCCATAGGTGCTAGCACAGCTTTCGAGATACTCGCGTATCTCCTCGGAAAACTCGCCACGTGTAACGAAAGAGGAAAGGCGGCTCCTCATTTCCTCTACCGTGCCACCTTTGCCCAGGCCGCATTTTGTGAGCATTTCCTCCAGTTCTGCCTTTCGGCGGTATGAGATCCAGCGTGTCCCGATCATGCTGTAGTGGTAGCACTGTACCGGGCTTGGCGTATGTCCGTAGGTGCGTTCGGATCGAAGAGCGTGCTTTGCGCTCTTTAAGACTCAGCAACCGATGTTTTAGAACTATAGCTTGGCTTGTCTAGGTATACTAAAACTCTGACTTGGACTGAATGCTATGAATTCTGTGACTTTGATTTCTATATCCGAAAAGGGTCCCTGCTCGGGCGCCACTTGTAAGGAAGCTACAAGGCCAGGGTGAGATGACTCAGTCTGTCCAGGATTCCTGACAAGAAATTTGTTGGTTTGGGACCTTTCTATGACGGATCTGTGGGGTTGCAACGACGGTACAACCGTCAGTTACCTAGCGTGGGGTTTGCAGAGACGGTACAACCGTCTGCTGCCTGGCGAGGGGAGGTTTGCAAAGACGGTACAACCGTCTGTTGCCGAACGAGGGGGGGGGGGGGGGTTTTGCAAAGACGGTACAACCGTCTATTGCCTAGCGAGGGAGTTTGCAAAAACGGTACAACCGTCTTGCCTAAAGTGGGCCCTAGATAAAACGAGCGAGAGGGTACTTCCAAACCTGGCACCCAGAAAACGGTACAACCGTTGAGGATACGCAGATGGGATGCGGGAAGAGCGGTACTCCCGTCCTCGGGCAACAATACCTGCAATCTCTATTGGGGGTAAAAGCGGTACTACCGATTATTACCTCCAACGGGATTTCGTCTAAGCTTCTGACAAACTGTGTTCGGTTTCTGATACTGATAACTAGCGACTCTGATGCTTTGGCCTGCTCCGTCCTAAAACTTCGGTTACATAAACGGTACTACCGTTCACTAGTTTGTACACTCTCTGACTGGTAACGGTACTTTTGGCTGGCAACGGTAAATCGGGGGCGGATACGCAAGGGAGGCCAACTGTACTTTGGTGACTTTGGTTTAGCAGCGGTACTACCGTTGCTGAAACGCAAAAGGGGCAACTGTACTTTGGTTAGTTCTGACTAGCAACGGAACTACCGTTGGCAGTTGGTATTCGACCTCGAGTCTGGAAAACGGTACAACCGCTAAACACACTCGCTGCCAATACGACTTTGCACAAATGGGGGGGGGGGGGGGGGGGAACTGCCAATAATTAATCACCGTAAACGGTACAACCGTTTACTTTGTTCAATTAGTCGGCGTCACTCGTTAGTGGTTGTTAAATAAAAGCACCGTTAAGTTGTTATTTTCTAATATTTATTTGGGGTTAACTTTTCTTTAGTTAGTTGGCCCTATGCTGCACCAAGCTATAGCTTAACTAAAACAAAGGGATCTCCAGATGTTTGCCAATTTTTTCCTTGTTGGTTTGCCACGTGTATGCTTGTGGGCTTTTTCTAAATTTAATTACGCGGTCCACACGACTTGTCATTTGCAATGTCCAAACTTCAATGAATGCAGCGCGCTCTGCCAGGTCACTTCATTCCTTTTCTTCTCTCGTTCTTTTTGCAGTGGCTCTGCTCTGTCACTGCCCGCCGCGAGGCCACCACGCATCTTCATTGGCTTTGGCGATGTACAGTTACGTTGCCGTCGATGTTTTTTGTTCTTGCTGGGCTCGCGCCCTTCTGCGTCGGCGCCAAATGCCTGACGATCGTAAGCTGCGCTGCCATTGTCTGTAGCGGGGCTTGTCCGAATTCGTATGTGTGCGTAAGTGTTACTGAGGCAAAAGGCTGCGCTGTTGTTTCGCTGTTCTCGCGCGCATTTGTCGGTACCGGCACCTGTCTGACTTTCTGACTAGTGATGGGTCATGGATCTTTGGGTCAATATGTCAGAATTCGTGTTTTGTATACTTAAATTTATTAACGCACTCCGTGTGCTTGATTAAATTAGTCTAGATTTATAACTTAATACTAGAAAAATGTGACATCGTCACAGTCTTTATGACCAAAACTATATAAAACCTAAAAAACTCGTTCTTTTTTTTAATATTAAAGGCTATATATCTATTAATCTGGTACGGTGACTCTTTGTGTTGAAGAATATTGCTAAATTCTTTTAGACTTGAAACATAACTGTTTATTTTTAAAATTATAAAGCAAAAAATCTATTTTCAAGATAGATAAATGGGGAGAGCGCTTTCACCAAATAAGCATGCCAATGGAGAAGCGTTTTAAGGGGGGATAAAATAGATGCCTTGTTTTCAGATTTTCCGGGTATAAATTTCATCAACCATTTAGTGTTACGCAGTGATATGTATCCTATTATTCCATTAACCAACATTTGGAATTTGTCAAACTTTAAATTTAGCCCCTATCTTCTACTAGTCAGGTAATTTCAGATGAAGTATTCGACTTGTCCCTAATCCTCCCATTTCGGTAATAATTACCGATGTAGCTGGGGTAACTGGTGCTGCTAAGCCTCTAACAGATATCTACTAAAGATCCCTGTCCTGATCTCACATTTGATGATGTTAAAACCTATATTCTGGCTAAATATAGCCACTGATATTTTGCTGGAAGAGCGAAAGGAAGATTTCCTCTTTCAAAATAAGTGTTCCCGGTGAAATGTTGACAATCTGCCCAAAAGATTTCTGGCCGGCTCACCTAATAATAAAAGAGTTTATTGATAAAAAGAAAAATCGATCTCCTATCTATTTGCCTTCCATACCTTCCAATATATCTAGAGCCTCTTCTTCTAATGTTGCGTCAAAACACTAATCCCTTTCTCCTTTTTGCTTGTCTACCAAAATTTTCTAGGTCTTACTCCTAAGCTCAAATCAAAAATCCGATTTACGATCGACTCGATCGCGAGTTACAAATCACCCGGACTGGATGGCATAATTCCCGCCATGCTAAAAACGATCAAAGGTGTAGTCGTACCATGGCTACAGTTCACTTTTGAAGCTTGCCTGAGGCGTTATGTACCTGTGCCCTGGCCTGGAAGACAGCACGAGATGCGTTTCTATCCAAAGTGGGGAGATTCAGTCATATGTAGCCAACATACCACAGGCCTATTAGCCTCCCTCTTTCCTGCTTAAAGCAATGGAAAAACTACAAGACCTCCACATAAGAAACGGCACGAACCTGACCTTGGAGAACAACCAACACGCATAGACGAAAGGGAAATCGGTGGAAACAGCAATACGCTCCCTAGTAGCCACTATAGAGAAAGCACTGTCTCCACGGAGGCGATAATGCGCAGCCTCAGAGATGTATCTGCAGAAGAGTACAAGCCGAGTGGAGTACCACAACCATGACGAAGGAGTCACACGCCGGCACGCCTCAAGGCGGCGGTATGTCACCCCTGCTATGGAACCTTGTGGTTAACAAACTATTAACGAAGTTCAGAGGGAAAGCACCCAAGATAGCCTCATATTCCGACGACATAAGAATAGTTATCATGGAAAAATGTCCATCGAATCTCAGTTCAATCATGGACTCTACACTTTAAGAGATACTGAAATGGGCCACAGAAGCCGGACCTATTTCTCTTTACCAAGAGATACCATGTACCGCAATGGACTCCACCAAATATAAATGAAATATCACTAACGCCAAAAAATAACGTTAAATACCTTAGAGTAGTAGTCGACAGTAAACTGTCATGGAAACCGAACGTGGAAGAAAGGGTGAAGAAGGCAACCAATGCACTATATGCATCACAGAAGATGCTGAGTAGGACTTGGGACTTATCACCCAGTCTGATGCATTGGCTCTTCATTTCAGTAATACGACCGATACTGCTACACGGCATACTGGTATGGTGGCAAGCTAAGGAGAAATCCACATACCTAAAGCTGATGGAGAAGACCCAGCAACAGGCACTGGTCTGTATTACGGGGGCGCTGAGGTCCACTCCAACCAAAGCATTAGAACACATCTTAGGTGTCAACCCTCTGAACATCCAAGTATGCCTTCTGGCACAAAAGACCGCTCAACGTCTATGTGCGGCAGGCACCATGGCGCTACAAAGCTATGGACACAGCATAGTTGGTAGAGAGATCAATAGTAGCACGGACTACATTATCCCAAAGATCAACTCAATATGCACATCAGCACTATTTGGACACCTCTTTACAGACGGCTCAAAGATGGACCTAGGAGTCGGAGCCGCCGTATACTGTGCAGAGCCAGAAATAAAGCTTTCATACAAACTACCAAGCCACTGCACCATATTCCATGCGGATGTCTTTGCAATAAGGAAAGCAACGTATTTGGCAGAAATTCACGTTCCAAACAACCAAATAAATATATACGTGGATAGCCAAGCGGCAATCAAGTCAATGCAGAGACACTCCATCAACTCAAGAAATGTCCTGGCTAGCAGGGAAGCACTAGATTGCCTTAGCATCTCCAGAAAGGTGCAAATCTATTGGATGCCGAGATTCCGGGGCATCGATGGAAACGAGATAGCAGACAGTCTTGCAAAAGCCGGAGTCGGACTAGGCCAAGAAGAAACACAAAACATACCTATCTCCATGCAGACGCTAAACAGCATGATGGAAGAAAGAGAAGCAACACAACCGGATGCAGAATCTCTAAAATAATGTGGAAGACAAGAATCATAAAACTCACGCACAATCTTCTACACCTCCAAAGAAGAGACTGTAGATTCCTCATTGGCATACTAACGGGACATTAGTAGCCTAGTAGCCGCTATTTCGATAAAGCTAGGCATAACGACAGAGGACACCTGTTGCAGGCATGGAATCTGGAGTCGCAGAAACTCTAGAGCATCTCATTTGCAGCTGCCCAGCAATTACCACGAAAAGATTAAAGCTTCTGCACACCCCACGGTTCGCTTCTTTGGAAGAAGCGATCAAGAAGCTCCCACAACAATTATTGGCATTCGCCAAAACGTCAAAAATCCTCCTGGATTACCCAGCCTCATTAAGTATCTTAAGGTCTATGTGTGACGCCATCTGGGGTTAGCCGGATGGTTAATATATCTTTTGATTTTCATGTTCTTGTTTTTACTAAATCCCGACATTTCTGATTCTTCTTCTTTCCCACATTCTTAAACACCCCATGACATCGAATGTATAAGTGTTAAAATAACTTTCTCTAACTTTTCCGTTTGTATTACTTGTTCATATATTCCATTTTCCGATATCACAATTTTCACCTCTCACCTTCGGTATCTTCTCTGTTATCAAATGGTGACGTATTGATTGTTCTTGAAGACCTTAACTTACCGGAAGTTAATTGGTCCTCGAATGAAGAATCAAACGCGCTTTTTCCTTCGAAGTCCAATGGCTTATTTGATGACTTCTTGATTTGTCAATGGCACAGGTTACCCCTATTCGAACTCGATAAACAGATCGCTTGACTTGATTTTTTGTTGGATCCCCCCAGTGATGTTGCATTGAGAATTTAACTATTTGTTCTTCTGGAGCACCCTTATCATCCAACATTAGATCTTACAATTGATTTGCCTTCTCGCGTGTGTTCTGCTCCTAGAATTTGACGGTCAAAACCCGTTGTTTCAAAAAAACAGATTTTTTAAAGCTTAATGATCTAATATTTCACACCGATTGGTCTCAATTGTACACATGTACAGATATTGACGTTGCCGTACAACTTTTCTATGATACCTTGAACTCTCTTTTCCATGTTTGTGTTCCACTTGAACGCCCTTGCTGTCCTACAAGTCAGCCTTGGATTTCCAGGGAACTACCAAGCTTGAAGAACAAGAAGTCAAGATATTTTTAATATTTAGTATAAGAAATCCGTTAAATCATCATCGACGATCCCTACACTACCAAAATTCTTTACACTTCTCTTGTCTTCAACTTGCCCTCTAGTTTTAACCTGTTTCCCGACTTTTTCAAAAATTGCCAAAACAGGTACCATTTCTTAGCCTTGAGAGGGTAATACAAAAATTCAATTTCAAATATATGACCTATGTGGATGAAAACGGGTTAGTATTAACCTGAGTTGTGCTCTACTTACCCGACTTGTTCAAAACTCGCCAAGACAGGACCAATTTCATAGCCTTGGGAGGGACTTTTTTAAGTCTACCTACTAGTCCTCTATGTACTGTGGGAATCAACCATACCCTTATCCTTTGCCATACCGATCCTTTGCGATCTTAACTTGGCAAACCCGTCTACGCGCAGGGCCCCGATGGAGGGCCTGGTTGTGTACTTAGGTTCTGTGCAGATGCACTTTAAAAGCCTATTCATAAATTATTTCAGATGTCTTTGGAGTCATCTGCTTTCCCTTTGTTATAAAAGGAATCCTTTATCATTCCTCTCCATAAAACGGGTAATAGGTCCGATGCTGAAAACTATAGGGGTATTTCCAAATTGTGTGCAATTCCTAAGGCTTTTGAGAGAATTATGACATTTCAGCTGCAACACTTATGTAGTTCCATTATCTCACCCTTCCAACATGGATTTGTGAAACGTAGATCTTCCTGAGAAATTACCCCGGCCTCTGTTGTTATAATTATTATTATAATTTTTGTTTCTTCTGTAATTACCATTATTCTGATAATTACCATTATTCTGATAATTACCTCTTCCCTGGTAACTACCTCTGTAACTGTTACCCCTGCCTCTATTCTGGTAATAGAAAACAGTGATTGGGCTTTCTGTAGCTTTTGTGCAGCAGTGTATAAATTTTTCAATAGCATCATTTATATTGCTAAAGTTTCCTGCTTCAAGTATTGTCTTAATTTTTTCATCCTCGCAATTTTGCTGAGGCATAGCTAAGATTGCCTCTTTTGTTTCGAAGTTTTCAGCATTATTGGTATCTAGACCATTGTCTATATATGCTGCCAGGTTTATTTCCTGCTGCTGGTACCTCTTCTCTATGCGTTTCTGCAGGTATGCTGGACTTTTCATCCGTTAATACCGACCGGTCAAAGGTTGCTGGAGAATTTAATTCCGAGGGGCAGAATATTTGTAAATTGTGCCTGTCTGATATATATATAAGGTTTTCTCTGAGACGCTTGACAACGTCTGAAGATTGTGTTAAATATAATGAGCTAAGTCTAGCTCTATTATCATATATTATCGTACGGTCCTCGTTATATATGTTAATAAGTTTCTGAATGTGCTTAATTAACGTCTCGTTCGAGATATATGCACTTTTTATTGAGACATTTAAACGATTTGTTAAATTCTACTCTAAGGCTTTTTATGAGTTCTATTATTTTTTTCCATTCTATATGGAAATGTGTATTTCATGTATCGATATGGGAGAATTGTTTGCAATAATTTTAATTGCTGTCATCCATATGACTGACGTGGTATTCATCTCTTTTTCTCAGACCTTATCCAGGTCATTTGCCCCGCTCATGTATTTCTTCTTTAAGCACTTTTTGTGCGTTTGGTAAATTTTTAGAAATATTCCTACATACAAAAGTAGCAATAATAATGATAACAAAATTGAAATCAATTCTATGTCGGGCGACATTACCTCGACTTTATTAATGACGTTTGCCGTCGAGCCCCATTTTAGGCCAAGATTTTAATAAAGTTAGGGGAATATCCAGTTTTTGTTTATTTTCTTTTGTAAAAAAAGGAATAAAAGTTTTATTTTTTATTCTGTTTTGTTTATTGCCTGAAGGGCTAATTTTCGCATGTATTAGACACACTGTCCTAATACACCACGTGGGTGGAGAGAAAGGTCGCACCGTACTTGACGGTGTACATATTCTACCTTTTTCGCATAAGCTTTACAGGCTTACACTTCTTTAGCGCTACAGAAGCAGCACTAATTCACAATAGGGCTTACAAACATTTTGCACTCTTTACCTGTCAATTTTATTCTCATTTTCGTTTTGCTTAGGCTAAGCTTACATTGATAAATTCTTATGAGAATTATGTATGTGTGTGTGGGTGTATATGTTTATATGAGCATGATGCAATGCATGCATCAAAGTGATGGCTCTAAGTGCAAAGAAGTCATGTTACATATATGTGTGTTTGGTTTATGGGTTTGTTTATGTACAACAATGTTCATGCATACTTGTTGCTGTGTAAATATTTAATATACTTAATTGTAAAAAAGAACTTATGTATATAAAATGTATGTGGGCTCACTGCACTACTACCACTAATCTCTTAGAATTCACATCTTCAGTGATCAAAGGGTTTTTGGCTAGGATGCAAACTGATGTCATTTGTACTGATTTTAGTAAAGCTTTTGAATCCGCAAATCACTCCTCACTGATTCATAAACTCATCTTAATCGGATTTCCAAATAATCTTCTTAGTTGGATTTCTGATTACCTAAGAACTAGAACCCAAAAAAATCGTTATTCTTATTCTAAATGCATTCAGGTTTCTTTTGGAGTTCCCCAAGGAAGTCACTTGGGTCTACTGCTTTTTACTGTATTCATCAATGATCTTCCTTCGGATTTGGTGCTTATGTAAGCCTATATATGCGGTGGTCGAAGAAATTTGACGATCCCTACACTACCAAAATTCTTTACACTTCTCTCGTCCGTCCTATTCTTGAGTTTGGATCATGTGTGTGGTCCCCGCAATATTCAATCCATCAAGATAGAATCGAATCAGTGCAAAAGCAATTCTCATTGTTTGCTCTTCGTGGTTTGAACTGAAATCCTGAGGTCCGTTTACTATCTTACTCTTGTAGAGTACTCTTAATTAATCTTCCCTCTTTACTTAACCGTAGAGTTATGTTTGGTGTAATTTTCATACATAGACTAACTGAAGGGGAAATCGACTCATCAGAGTTGGTCAAGCAAGGCCTGAACAAATATTTTCAAAGCCAGAATGGAAACCCAAGCCAAATACTTTCAGATGTATTAGTTGCCATAAATACACCAAAATCCAAGATAATACCACCTGATTGTGAAATCAATATATTAATCTATGATTTAGAATAAGCAGCAAAGTCAAATTTGTATCTTGGCTATGCTTTTGAAAACAAAGTTAAAGAGACTCAATTCCAATGGCACGAGATTGAAATTAGAAAAAAATTGCATGAAATTTATAAAATAAGTTAACAATTCAACTCCACGAAAGGTAATAAGGTGATTTTGATCTTGGTACAGATATTAGTGTAGTAAAATTCTTAGCATGTAACCCAACTGTGCAATACTACTCAGTAAGTTTAGCAATAAGAAGAATAACTGTTAACGCACTCGCAGCATTGTTGCTAAGAGCGCGCTGAAGAAGAAACGCAATAATAAATCCAGCCCCGACTGCAAAATACACTTTTCAATAGTTTTAATTTATTTGTTTTTGAATTTTTGAACTTGAATGTAACCGGTTTTTGAAACATCTATTAATGGTCATCCTGAAAGTAGGCCACAATACTTTGTAAGTTTAGCGGTTTTAGGCCTAACTAGCGTCAAGCTCAATTGTTTCGCTTATAACTCCGGTGTTTTTTGTCCGATCTGATTGTACTTTTCAGAATATATAGATGCTTGTGCAGGCTTGTTTTAAATTCCATGAACGACGTCTTGCGTAGCTGACAAAAACCCTCTAGCTGAACCCTTTACGAGGATGTCGACTGGGCAATGGACACTGTACGTACCTCGGCTTAAAGCGGGTAATACCTGGTGTCTCTTGCTTGTCTTACACATAGGAAATGCAGTGTCCATCTAAGGTGATGGCCAACATTACCACAACAGCACAATGTTAGGTAGAGTTGAGCCCAAGCCATGGTTAGAGGTGCCTGGCAGCAGACATAAAATGCTATCGGGTGGTTCCCACGATCAAAAATTAACTACTATGGGTACATTAACAATGGACAACACAAAGAACCCAACTCGGGCTGGGATATCAGCCCAAACGTCGGTGGAAGGCGTGACTGCTACCACCGGCGGGCACGGTGGGGAGAGATCCCCACTTCGTGTCGCCAGCGGTCGCACCTCTGTCGTGGTTGGAGCAGGCCAGGACAGTTGTACAGCTACTGCCGATACGACAAGGACCAAAGTGTGGCGCGGTACTGCAGTCGATACAGACTCGGACATTGAATCGCGTGGAAGTTCAGTTAATACGGAAGCTGAAGAAAAGTAGCTGCTATTTTCAGTTCGGGCTGGGTATAGTACCAAAAATAAGGAAAAACCCAAACGAACAAAGGAGGGCATGCGAGCGAAAGCCCAGTATAAAGCGGCTCTCAAAATCAAGGTGCGACTGAATGGAAGCGGTGAGCTCACTCAGTTGAAGGTCCTCCAGGTCAACTTGCATAAGAGCAAGATCGCTTCGGCGGAGCTCCTTTTAACCTTGGAGGAAGGGCCCGCCGATGTAGCTTTAGTTCAGGAACCTTAAATAGCGGCGGGAAACAAGGTCTCCGGACTAAAGTCACAAAACTACAACATTTTTACCCCGCCGCAGTAAGTACAGCAATGACTGCCATTCTGCTAAGTAAAGGCTAATGACTAATTACAGAGCGGACGACCTCACTGTTGTGGCCATGCAGGTTGGCAGGGACGAGCCAATTCTTATGGCGTCCTGCTACATGGCGCAAGAACGAGAGGCACCACCGGCTGAGCTCGGAAGACTGATGGCGGTGGCAAGCTTCAAGAAGCAACCCCACGTCATCGGAACCACCACACTGTGTGGGGCAGCCCGAACATCAACGACAGAGGTGAGTCTCTCTTGCATTTTATCATACAAACCAGTCTAAGTGTAGAAAACGTGGAAGACGTACCCACATATGTTTGACCAACCTCGGCCAACGTTCTGGACTTTACAATGACCTTAGGGAATAGTACTCAGGCGGCAGAATGGAGAGGTCCTGATAAACCCTCCATCTCCGACCACAAGTACATCCAGTTCAAGATCCAATTCGACTATTGTCAAACTAGAAACGTCTATACAAACCCCCGGAACACCGACTGGATGAAGTGGAATCAAAACTGCCGACGCCAACGCCCATCTGCTCGGTGGGAGATACTAAGAAGTCCGCGAAGACGCTCACTGCCAATATAATCGAAGCATACATAACCTCGTGTAAGCTCACAGTTACAAAAAAGAGAACCAGACCCCACTGGTGGACCACAGAAATGAAAGAGCAGAGGAACGACGTTCGGGAATGCTTCATACTCGCCAAACAAGCGGATGAAGTGATCATCTGGGAGGAGTATAAGATAAGACTTCGCTTATTCAAAATAGAAGTATAGAAGGCAAAGCAACATTCTTGGAGAACCTTCTGCTCCAGCATAGAGAAGGTCACGGCCACCTATGCAGAGTCAACTAAAAACGGACGAAGGTCACTGGACAGAATGCAGCAAGGAACCTACATGTGCTCTCCTCGATGCGCACTTCCCGGGCTGCACCATAGTCACCGAGCCACATAAGAAACGGCACGAACCTGACCTTGGAGAACAACCAACACGCATAGACGAAAGGGAAATCGGTGGAAACAGCAATACGCTCCCTAGTAGCCACCATAGAGAAAAAACTGTCTCCACGGAGGCGATAATGCGTAGCCTCAGAGATGTATATGTGGGGTACCACAACCATGACGAAGGAGTCACACGCCGGCACGCCTTAAGGCGGCGGTATGTCACCCCTGCTATGGAACCTTGTGGTTAACAAACTATTAACGAAGTTCAGAGGGAAAGCACCCAAGATAGCCTCATATTCCGACGACATAAGCATAGTTATCATGGGAATATATCCATCGAATCTCAGTTCAATCATGGACTCTACACTCAAAGAGATACTGAAATGGGCCACAGAAGCCGGACCTAATTCTCTTTACCAAGAGATACCATGTACCGCAATGGACTCCACCAAATATAAATGAAATATCACTAACGCCAAAAAATAACGTTAAATACCTTAGAGTAGTAGTCGACAGTAAACTGTCATGGAAACCGAACGTGGAAGAAAGGGTGAAGAAGGCAACCAATACACTATATGCATCCCGGAAGATGCTGAGTAGGACTTGGGACTTATCACCCAGTCTGATGCATTGGCTCTTTATTTCAGTAATACGACCGATACTGCTACACGGCATACTGGTATGGCCCACTCCAACCAAAGCATTAGAACACATCTTAGGTGTCAACCCTCTGGACATCCAAGTATGCCTTCTGGCACAAAAAACAGCTCAACGTCTATGTGCGGCAGGCACCATGGCGCTACAAAGCTATGAACACAGCATAGTTGGTAGAGAGATCAATAGTAGCACGGACTGCATTATCCCAAAGATCAACTCAATATGCGCATCAGCACTATTGGGACCAGAAGACTGGCGTTCTGGACTGGCCCTCGAAGCAACGCACTTCTTTACAGACGAAATGCATGGAACCTGAACTCAAGAACAACTCATTTGCAGCTGCCCAGCAATTGTCACGATAAGAATAAAACTTCTGCACACCCCACGGATCTCTTCTTTAGAGGAAGCTGCCAAGAGGCCCCCAAATCAATTATTGACATTTGCCAAAACGTCAAGAATCCTCCAGGATTTCTAAGTCAAACGTACCCAAATAATCACCCGGCCTCATTTAGGGCCCTAAGGTCTATGTGTGATCCCATCTGGGGTCAGCCGGAACTACCTAACCTAACCTGTAAGACATGCATGCTTAATATAGGCCATCAAAAATAGTACTACAGATATCGGAGATCACTTAGGGATTCCGTTATGTAGTGGAAATGTATTCGAGCTATTGTCTAAAATTTAAAATTTAATTTTTGTTTTAGTCATAAAAATTTATAATGTAATTTAGTATTCTTGGGCCAATTCTTGTAGCTCGTAGAGTAAAAAGGGTATACTAAAGTCGTGCAAATGTATGTAACAGGCAGAAGGAAGCATCTCCGATATCATAAAGTATATATATTCTTCATCCGCATCAACAGCCGAGTCGATATAGCCATGTCCGTCTGTCCGTCCGTCCGTCCGTCTGTATGAACACCTAGATCACAGCGACTAGAAGAGCTAGAGCAACCAAATTTTAGATGTAAGCTAGTATTGTCTGCAGGCAGATCAAGTTTGTTTAAAAATTTGGCAAAATATATTCGCAAACGAACTGCGCAGTCTGGACAGGAGAAGACTCTCGGAGCAGTTCCAAACAATGAACGGGGTAAAACAATGATGCCCATTGCTCTTGCGTTGTACCTAGAAGATCTTCACGAGCACAAAGGAGGTGGTCTTTACCTTGCGAACACCAACATACGGCTTCTATTGTATGCAGACGATATTGTTATTGAAGCGGACAATCCCTCAATACTTCAGATAATGATTGGAGAACTGGAGATATACTGCACATTGTGGGGCATGGATGTGAACAAAATGAAGTCCGAAGTCATGGTGTTCCGAAAAGGAGGAAGGTTGTCAGCATTGGAGAACTGGACATTTCAGGCAGAACAGGTAAAGGTTGTACAGGAGTACAAATACCTTGGAGTTGTCTTGACGCAAACAATAAGTTTCAAAAAACATGTAGCAGCAAGAACGAGAGAAGCGAAGGCGGTGGCTTAAGAAAGACACCCTAACAGCAGAGGAGGTACTCATTTCTTTAAAAGGAAAAATGGGATGGCAGAACCTGGCAAGTTTTACAGAGATGGCTGTAATGTATAGGAAAAATAATATTAATGAAGATTTCTATTTAAGAATGTTATAATTATAATTTAACAAGAAAGAAAGTCAGTCAAGCCCGACTATAACATACTCTGCAGTAGCAGCGAACAGTCTTTTGATCATAACTCGAAAACAGTTCATCCGATCTTCTCCATTCCTTTGTCCGATCGATAAGATATCCTGCTAACTAAATAGGTCCAGAAGGAACTGTGGGAGATATGACGATTTTTCTAATTGACGGGGCGGGAGGGGGCGTGGCCAAAATTGAAAATAAACTTGATCTGCCTGCAGACATAAGAAGCATATGTCCCATACATGTTAAACCTCTATCTCTTACCATCTCTGAGATCTGTGCGTTCATACGGACAGACAGACGAACATGACGGACATGACTCGGCTGTTGATGCTGATCAAGAATATATATACTTTATAGGGTCGGAGATGATTCCTTTTCGATGTTACATACTTTTGCACAAACTTATAATACTCTGTGTACCTACGGTACAGAGTATAAAAAGTATACTAGTAGGAAACGTTGTTAAATCTACAGAAGCAAGTCTGGCGGTTTATAACCAAGCTTTATAGATATTTAAATATGTAAATGTAAATAATATGCAGCTACAAGCAATGAAGTTTCAACTGTCGGTTGAAGTGTGAAGACGTGTTTTTGTCGAGCTCCGGTTTTATTCGTTGCAAAATCTTTAAAATCAGTTGTTAAAACAAAAACTTTCGACTCGCGATAAAAGACTTTAATGGACATTCATAAGCGCTCGTGCTTATGTTGTCCAATAATATCTAATAGTTGATATTTAATTAAATTAAATTAATTGAATGACTACGCGTACAAATTCAGCAAATGCAAGTGCAAAGAACACCAACAACACCATGAGTCAGAGCCAACTCAATGCCCAAATGCAACAACAACAAGACGATCGCCGGCTTTCTATACAGCGCAACAACGCTTATTTTGCAATTGTCTCTCCCGAGCCCACCAGCACGGCGACTGTAAGCTCTCATACTACCACCGCGACGTGGAGCTCCCAATGCCCCACCCCCTCTCCTCAGCCCCCGATGATAAACTTTTCGGCAAATGCAACAAAAAGTACGGTAACGCTTACTCCAGCGCAATCAACCTGTACGAACTCAACAACAACAACTATGCAGAAACCAGCGTCAACTCAGCACGCGCTCCCACTAACACATGCACAAGTGAGCACAACACCCACCACCCGCTCGTATGTGCAGACCGGCATCGATCGGTATGTAAAAATAAACAAACGAAAATTAAGCCCGCAAAACAAAAGAAGCGGTAATACACCAAAATTGAACAAGACAAGCGATAAACCTGCGGTCAAAGATCCCCTCACTGGGAATAGGTTCCAAATTCTTGCCAAACAGTCTGACGCTGAGACTGAAGAAAAAGCTGCAAGTGCCGCAAAACCAAAGCCTCCGCCAATCTACATTAGGGATACTAGCTGTACGGCCCTAGTAACAAAGCTAGTCTCGCTAATAGGCAATAATAACTTCTATGTGACATCCGTCAGCAAAGGCAACATACGCGAAACAAAGCTCCAAGTTAACACCGATGACGACTATCGCGCTGTCGAAAAATGTTTAAGAGCTGAAAACAAAAGCTACTACACCTACCAACTAAAAAGTAGCAAAGGCCTACAAGTTGTAATCAAAGGTATAGAATCAAGTGTACCTGCAACGGAAGTTGCTTATGCTTTGGAAGAAAAGGGATTTAAGGTCAAGTCCGTAATAAACTTAATAAACAGAGACAAAAAACCCCAACCGCTTTTCAAAGTTGAGCTGAGCCCGGAAGACATAGCTCCTAACAAAAATGAAGTGCACCCCATTTACAAACTACCTTACTTATTGCACCGCAGAGTAACTGTAGAGGAACCGCACAAGCGCACAAATCCAGTGCAATGTACCAATTGCCAAGAATTTGGACACACCAAGTCCTACTGCGCTCTGCGATCTGTTTGTGTGGCATGCGGAGAGCTACACAATACTGCCTCATGCCCCGCAAACAAGAAGGATCCATCAGTTAAAAAATGCAGTAACTGTGGAGGTAACCACAATGCAAACTACAGAGGTTGCCAAGTATACAAAGATCTAAAGAGCAGGATTAATACGCGCACGGAATTTGCTCGTTCCAATGGAAACCTTAATACGTATACACCCTCGCAATCGACCCCTGGAGTCTTCTTCACAAAAGCTACGAGATCGTCTTTTGCCCCATCGACTACTACCCAAGGCGTTTCTTTCGCAAGCGTCTTGAAACAAGGAACGATTTCACACGAAACTCGAACTGAGGCACCTCTGACAACAAAACATGTGGAGCAACCATCAAACCAAAGTAGCTTAGAAGCCATGTTTCTATCGTTACAACAAACCCTGAAAGATTTTATGGTGTATATGCAAAACGCAATGCAAGAACAGATGAGAATGCAAGGCCTTCTCATTCAACTGCTCGCTTCGCAACAACCCAAATAATGGCTCTTCTGAGAGTATCACTCTGGAATGCAAATGGCATTCCTCGTCACAAAGTGGAGTTATCCAAATTTCTCCAAGACAATGAAATCGACATAATGCTTCTTGCGGAAACTCATCTGACGGACCGATATAATTTCCAATTATCGGGATATGCATTTTACGGCACAAATCACCCAGATGGTAAAGCCCATGGCGGAACTGGTATCCTAGTCAGAAGCCGCATCAAACATTATCCACTAACGGGATATTCGGAAACCTACCTACAAGCCACATCGGTATGCGTAGAATCTAAACGAGGCAATATCACTCTGTCTGCGGTTTACTGTCCCCCACGATTTACAATATCAGAAAAGCAATTCTTAGATTTCTTTAATACACTTGGTCAACGCTTCTTCGCTGCGGGTGACTATAACTCTAAACATCCCCACTGGGGCTCCAGACTGACTAATCCCAAGGGGAAGCAACTCTACAACGTACTCACGCGCGCATCAAACAAACTCGACCATGTATCTCCGGGAGGGCCTACATACTGGCCAGCAGATCCAAAGAAAATACCCGATCTTATAGACTTTGCTATAACAAGAAAAGTTCCACAAAACCTGGTAACTGCAGAAGCCCTTGCAGACTTGTCGTCAGACCATTCTCCAATAATTTTCACCCTTCTGGAGTGCCCTCAGATCAGACAATATCCTCGGAGACTGACTTCACACAAGACAAACTGGCTCAAATACAAAAAATATATCAGCAGTCACATCGAGCTGAGCCCGACCATAAACAGCGAAGTCGACATTGAAAACTCAGTACAAGCCCTCAACTCTATCATTACTGCTGCTGCTCGTCATTCAAACCCTCAAACAACAACAATAACTCCTAAGCAAGATAGTAGATTAACGAACAGCTACATAGACCGACTGGTGTCTGAAAAGCGGCGTGCAAGAAGAGAATGGCAGCACCATAGGTCGCCTGCGTCAAAAAATTGTCTGAGACTTGCGGAACGCATACTTCGCAAAGCACTCGAAGCGGAAGAGCAGCTAGCCCATAGCCGATACATAGAAAAACTATCGCCTACAAGCACCAAATTTCCCCTATGGAGAGCACATGCAAGCATAAAGCCACCTGCAAAGGTAGACACGCCTTTAAGGGACCAGAGTGGAAGTTGGGCCCGCAGTGACGAAGAGAAGGCAAATGTCTTTGCACTTCACCTTAGAAATGTCTTCCAGCCAAATCCACCAACTAATGGCTATGCACTTCCATTGGTTCCCATCGCCGCACAAACAGACCCAATTAAAGTTCATTCACTTGAAATAAAAAATGCTATCGGAGATCTACAACCCAGAAAAGCGCCTGGACATGATCTTATTACGCCTAAAATGATTATGGAACTTCCAAGTCCTGCCATAACATATATCTCAAGACTTTTCAATGCAGTACTGCGATGTGGATACTTCCCAACCCAATGGAAAAAGTCCACAATCATAATGATCCATAAACCAGGAAAGGATAAAACCCAAGCGTCATCATATAGACCCATTAGTCTGCTACCTTGCTTATCAAAACTTTTTGAGAAGATCTTACTCCGTAAAATTGATTCCCATGCACAAAATATCATTCCATCACACCAATTTGGGTTCCGAGCTAAACACGGGACTATTGAGCAAGTCAACCGCATAACTTCAGATATTCGGACTGCGTTTGAAAACCACGAATACTGCTCTGCCATTTTCCTAGATGTTGCCCAAGCATTTGACCGCGTATGGTTGGACGGTCTTACATTCAAGATAAAGACAATGCTTCCACCAAATACACACAAAGTCCTAGAAAGTTACGTCAGTAACAGAGTATTTACAGTTCGTCAAAATGAGTGCACAACAGAAGAGTTCACCATAGGAGCCGGAGTACCGCAGGGAAGTGTTCTTGGTCCTTTCCTATACGTACTATACACTGCCGACATACCAACAGACTCTCGACTTACAATAAGTACTTTTGCGGATGATACGGCAATATTAAGCAGATCACGATGTCCAATTACAGCAACAAGACTTTTGGCAAGCCATCTTACCGACGTGGAAGAGTGGCTGGCCAACTGGCGTATTAAAATCAACGAGCAAAAGTGTATGCACGTGACGTTCACACTTAACAGAAGCACCTGTCCCCAGCTATCACTCAACGCGACTTTGATCCCGCAATCAAACGATGTTGTATACCTAGGTGTACACCTTGATAGAAGGCTAACATGGCGCAAACACATAGACTCGAAAAAACTTCAGATAAAGCTTAAGGCTAACAGCCTTCACTGGCTAATTAACTCCCGTTCCCCTCTAAAGCTGGAATATAAAGTATTACTGTACAAGAGCATCATAAAGCCTGTCTGGACCTATGGCTCGCAGCTATGGGGAAATGCTTGTGCGAGCAGCGTGGACATCCTCCAAAGATCACAGTCGAGAATCCTTAGAACCATCACTGGAGCGCCATGGTACATTCGCAATGATTGTATCCACAATGACCTCAGCATCCCACTGGTTGAAACTGAAATAGAGGAACTTAAGCGCAAATATTCTGAGAAGCTTCTTGCCCACCCAAACCAACTTGCAAAATCTCTCACCATGCTGGCAACGCATTCTCGCCTTCGAAGAAACGACCTACCAACCCAGCGACTGACTTGAAGGGCCGTAGAACACAAACTACCTCCAATAGGGGATAGTTTTTAAAATAGTTTCTAGATTAAGATTTGAAAAATTATTGTTAGTCTCTTTAAGAGAAGATCCAATAAATACCAACCAAGCATAAAAAAAAAAAAAAAACAAGCAATGTAAATTTATATGAAATAAACATCATCTATCTATCTATTTATTGGAGAGTTTTGGTTAGGTGAATTTGCAATTAATAGGGGTGGGAAATTCGAGTCTTTGGGTTGTTTAGACCAAAATTCGGCAAACGAATTTGCAATGGAAAGGTTGTCGGTAATTGTTAGCTAAGTGACAGGATGTATAATTGTGTAAGTATGTTTCATATTATTGAGTTCGCAGAAGCGTCTAATATTTGACCAGGTTTGATTTATTTTTGTAAGTGGATGAGTTTCAGAAGTTAAAGCATAGAGTGCTTTATTTTTGGCGGATTTAAGGTCTCTTTTGAATTTTGCTGCAGCTTTTCAAAAATGTATGACATTCTTGGTTGTTAAACGTTTTTTAAGTTGGTTCCAAGCTTGTTTCTTTTTGTTGTGTAGAGTTTGTAGGTCCTTGCTCCACCAAGGAAAATTCTTGGTATGATGGTTTATTGATGTTTGTTGGATTGTCATATGGGCACTTTGCTAAATTATTTTATTGAGATTTGCTGCTTCTTTATTTATATTGTTTGAAAAAGAACTTTTCGTATTGAAATGCATACCCTTCAGTTCCAGCAAAAGCAATTGCTTTTATTTATGGCTGAATTCATGAGTTATTTTAGCTCCAGTCCAGGGCTGAATTCATAAGTATTTTCAGCACTGAGTTGGCGCTGCAATATCAGTAACGAAATGCTGCTCACATTCAAAACTCCAATGCAGTGTCGGCAATTAAAAATTAATAATAGTCATTGTAATAATAATAATTTAATTTTTATACCCGTTACTCGTAGAGTAAAAAGTGTATACTAAAGTCGTGCAAATGTATGTAACAGGGAGAAGGAAGCATCTCCGATATCATAAAGTATATGTATTCTTCATCAGCATCAACAGCCGAGTCGATATAGCCATGTCCGTCTGTCCGTCCATCCGTCCGTCCGTCTGTATGAACTCCTAGATCTCTAAGACTAGAAGAGCTAGAGCAACCAAATTTTAGATGTAAGCTAGTATTGTCTGCAGGCAGATCAAGTTTGTTTCAAATTTTGGCCACGCCCCCTCCCGCCCCCGCAATACAAAATGTTGAATAACTCCCACAATTTTTAAGATATCGAGCTCAGATTTTGCAAATTTCCAAAAGGATCGGATAATAAATGGCCGAGTTAAAAAAATGTTGCATACTTATCCGAGCCGCATGAAGTTATTAAACACTAATTGAACTGAGTAACGGGTATTTCGAAGTCGGGCAGGGCCGACTTTAACTTACGCTCTCGTTTCTATTTCAATTGTGTAAAAGCGTGCTTATACTAAAATTGTAATAATTCGTGTTTAATCTTATTTGATTCATAATAATCTTAATTATATTAAAATAATTGTTAATTTGTGGATTTGGTGATTAATTTAATCAAATTCAGATTTATTGATGTCTTAAATATAATTTGTGAGCCCGAGGGCTGTAGTCATCGCGTTTATTTTTGTGGGCACTTCTTCAATTGCCTTTTGCCAAAAATTTAGCTTATTACTATTAAATAAAGTTAACAACAAAACAATGGTAAAAAAAGGTAAAAGACAAATTAGAAGACTAGTAATAGAAGAACAAGACAAACTTTCGGAAAAATTAGAGGTATGGTAATTTTATGGCTTGCGGTTAAACAAATGTTTTGACTATTATACCTATTTCAGGGCAATAAATCACATTCTCGGAGGCTTTGGCTTAGCAATCAGCAGTGCTCAAAAATTTAAACCGACACTTTGACGAAGACTCTGTTCTGGAAGTCAAGCTTCAAACGTTTGAAGTCGATTTTAAGTGAAACCAATGTTAACAATTAAGTTAGAAGTTTTTTTTTATCCATTTAAATTTTTAGTTTTTATACCCTGTTCCCATTGAAAATATTCTTGATCAGCATGAACAGCCGAGTCGATATAGCCATGTCCGTCTGTCCGTCGGTCCGTCCGTCCGTCTGTCCGTCTTTCTGTCTGTATGAACGTGTTGATCTCAGAGACTATAAGAGATAGAGCCACACATTTTTGCATGAAGATAGACTTATGCCGTAGCAGATCAATTTTGTTTCAGATTTGGAAAGTTCCCACCCGTCCCCCTTTTGTCCGCAAAAAACCTAGACCTTCTCTAGAATTCCTAGACCTAAAAAACCGTCAGATCCACAATTTTGAAATTAGAGCCTCGTGGTTTAATATACATCAAGCTGGGCCCAATATCTATGAATTCTGAAAAGTACAATCAGATCGGACAAAAAATACCGGAGTTATAAGCGAAACAGTTGAGCTGATAAGAGCACCCCCCGCCACCAGTTGTTGGTAAGGACTAAAAACAAGTGTTGCCTACATTTAGGATGACATTTTGTTACAAAAACCGGTTACATTCATCTTTAAAATTCAAAAACAAATAAATGAAAACAAATGAACAGGTTATTTTGTGGTCGGGAAACTCGACTGCAGCGCCCTTACTTGTTTTAAATTTTTATTTATTTGTTTATTAATAGTCGACAAAAAAGGCTGTCAACAAATTTGTAAACACGTTATAAAAGGCTTATTGACTAAGGAGGCATAAAAAAGAAAGCCTAACAAAATTGCAAAATAAACTAATAACGACTTCGACTCGGTGGGGGATTTTTATCTGCCGGTCCGGCCAGCTATGCCCCGATTCACAGCCTCTTGTAGTCATAGTCGATATTAGAGCTAGCAAAGCCACTTATCAAAATATACAGGCCTGTTTAGGTTTTCACTTACACTAAATTTTCTCTATTTTGATTTAATACCCGATTTAATGTTAAACTTGTGAACAAATTTCCTTTCAGTTCTTTCAGTCATGAAAAGCATGAGTGAGTTTCAAGCCTGATTTCTGAGGTGATTGACGATCAGTTTCTTGAGTGATTTCATTGATGATTTTGGGACGAATTTAAGGGTGATTTCATAGGTAAATTAAGCTTAAGTTCATGAGTGATTTCATAGCGGACTTAGGCTCGTGTTTAAAGGTGATTTCAAAAGTAACTTTAGTTCGAATTCATGACAAAATTCATGTCGGAATATAAATGGGCTCATGGGTGAAATCTTTCATGAATTCGAGTTGAAATCACCCATGAAATCACTCATGAAACTCACCCTTAAATTCAGTACTGCATTTCATGGGTAAAAGAAGCGAACGTCATGAAGTCCTGGGAAATGCCTGTGTTTAATTCAAAGCTGAAACTCATATAAAGGCAGGCCTGAATTCATGACCAGCCCTTCCATTTCGGGGCTGATTCAGCTATGATTCAGGCCTGAGCCATATTAAAATTGGTTTACTTTGTTTTTTTTTTTTGTTGGGTATTATTAAATAATGTAATTATTATTGGAAAATGGTGACTTCCGTGGAGGACATCTATGACTTTCCAGTTCGCGAAATGAAATAAGTCTGGAGAGCAAAATGCTAAGTCAATATAGGTATACGTATTGTTTGCGGTAAATGTTACCTCTCGCGATATTTTTTGGGGATCCGCAAAGCTTACTCCAACTGTTTCGCCGAATATAAGTGTGTTTGAGCTAGAGTTAAGAGCATTGTGTAAGTTGCTTTCATTAACCCTGTTTATACACAACAAAATTATCATGATAAATGCTCCATAAAGTATGCTATGCTAAATAATATTACTAATTCAGAAAAATAGTTGTGTTGTAGTTGGCTGACTACTAGCTCATTTTGAATTACCTTCAATTAGTCCGTCAATCTTAAAGAATGCAAAGAGTGGATCATGTATGACGCAGGCATAACTGACTCTCAGTGATATTCATGATATTCTTTTTGTGTATAAACGGGGTAATTGAAATTTTGGAGTGGTGTATTGTATGCAGAAACTATTCTAAATTTTTTAACTGACTCAATTGCAATAGCAATGGCACCGAAGTCATTAGGTAGATGTATTTCATGTGTCTGAATCAGAGCTCGCCAATAACTGTCAACACTTTCCGACTGTCAGAAAATAGCAGTTTGTTTACGAACACAACGAAAAAGGGAGCGAAGTCACTTTGATTTCTGTTCTTGCTCGTATTATGTTTCGCTCAGAGCAAAGACACTTTTTTCCCGTTTCTGTTTCTCTCGTGTCTTTCACAGACCGTTTTGCCGAAAGCAAACGTCCGAAGTGTTTTTTGCATATGCATGAGAGGTTTTGTGTTGCTCCAGGGTACATACACACACATACATACATACAGAATACTCACTAAGAAGGCAGTGAGGAGCGAACGTCCAAATTAAGTTTCTCCAGCTTAATTTGAACCACTGTAGAGCGGCCCAGGACCTCGTCACTCAAACAGTCAGAGTACAAGGAATAGATGTGGCACTGATATATGAGCCATACCAAGCGACGCCAGACAGCGTTTGGATCCAGAACCAAACGTATGGAGCAGCAATCTGGAGCAG
>JAWNNO010006105.1:0-15849 GCA_035044985.1 Lordiphosa fenestrarum
CGGCAGAGCGGCAGATACGTAGTGTGTGTCCAAATCGTAAACATTTCTTGCAACGCATGGGTAGCGGAATATAGGTACGAACATTGGTTTTTTCATATCCGACAAAGATATATTCAGGAAGGTCATGTAAAGCGAATGTAAGGATAATAAGTCCGGTTTCGATCACTTCATCTCCCTTTTTTTTGGTTATTTTTTTAATTGCATACACAGATTGGCTGCTAAGCTCCTTTAGAATTTCATCCTCAGGAATTGATCGGAGATCGTTGCAATAGATAACTCCTCTGCAAAAGTTTAATGATGGGTGTTCGGTGACATTTACGGTGATTTCATTTGAAAGTGCCGTTAATTTTAAGAGTTTGCTTGCTTGGCGATGGTCTTTGGTTTTGATTAAAACCGCTCCATTTCTCATCTTCTTGCACATGTCCACTACACCGTCACAAGTGTGGTCTATCATTTTCTTAATCAACGAGAGCGTAAGTTGAAGTCGGCCCTGCCCGACTTCGAAATACCCGTTACTCAGCTCAGCTCGGATAAGTATGCAAAATTTTTTTAACTCGGCCATTTATTATCCGATCCTTTTGAAAATTTGTGAGATTGTAGATATTGGCCACATAGACTACACTGCAAAATCTGAGATCGATATCTTAAAAATTGTGGGAGTTATTCAATATTTTTTATTGCGGGGGCGGGAGGGGGCGTGGCCAAAATTTGAAACAAACTTGATCTGCATACAGACAATACTAGCTTACGTATAAAATTTGGTTGCTCTAGCTCTTCTAGTCTCTGAGATCTAGGTGTTCATACAGACGGACGGACGGACGGACGGACGGACGGACGGACGGACGGACGGACGGACGGACGGACGGACGGACGGACGGACGGACGGACGGACAGACGGACATGGCTATATCGACTCGGCTGTTGATGCTGATGAAGAATATATATACTTTATCATATCGGAGACGGACGGACGGACGGACGGACGGACGGACGGACGGACGGACGGACGGACGGACGGACGGACAGACGGACATGGCTATATCGACTCGGCTGTTGATGCTGATGAAGAATATATATACTTTATCATATCGGAGATGCTTCCTTCTGCCTGTTACATACATTTGCACGACTTTAGTATACCCTTTTTACTCTACGAGTAACGGGTATAAAAATGGCGAAACTTTTCTCAAGAGTCTCTCCTTTGCTGTTGTTGTCATCAATGTTTAATGAAGTATTTACATTATTGTTCACTCTTTCCATTATGAGGTATTTTGGTCCAAGCGAGAGGTTCATCGTAGAAATGGTTGGGTTTTGCGACTTTGTCAAGTCTGGTGGATCGGGGGGCAGCCCCATTGTAGGGTGCATTTTTGTTGTGCTTTGTGCACCTGTTCTCTTTAGTTTACTGTTAGGATGTTTAGTTGTTGTTGCGTTGAGAGAAACGAAAATGAAAGTAGAGAGTAGCTTTTAAGAAAGCTTTTTTGCTTTTGAGAGCTCCGTTGGTTCTTCCGCGTTTAGAATTAAGCGTCCGATCACTTTGGCAGTTCGTCAGCGACTGATGGTCAAAATTGTACTAGATTGATGTTTCCAAAACATGTCTAACAAAAGCAATCGGTTGGTAAATGTCAAAGTTATTCAGTGTTGCCATACCGACATACAAGTAAACTGAGGCAAGTGAAAATACAGCTTTGGGAACATTTCGTCAAAATATCAGTTTTCTTCCTAGTCTTATGTACGCCTTATAGAGTTATGTATTGAAATCTGGGCTGAAAGACCCTTAAACTTACATGTGTTAATTGGTGTTCATAGGATAAAGCGTATTTGGACATCCTTTTCCTTCCCATATTGTGCACCCTCAAGGATAATTAACCATTGCTCTTTAAGGACTTTATTGTTGAATTTATAAAACTTAAACGATAAATTTTTTAAAATAAATATAAATTTAGTGTTTCACTTGTTTGGTCACATCGTTGTTGCAAACTTAGCCTTAAACTACGACCGTCAGTTGTGTGTCATGGTCAGGATTTCTACGGGAATAATGACACACAACTGGCTGTCCTAGTCGGCTAATTGAGGATTTTGGGAGGTTAAAGGAAAGCTCATCGTTCTGTTCGTACATCGTCCTTACGCCTTGCCGCCGAACCGCTGCGTGATAAATAGGATGATTGGTGGAAGTCTAAAACTTGCGAGCGTCTGGATAAGGTCGTCTCTCGTGGCCTGCTGGGCTCACGGGAGCGAGCCGCGAAAGGTGAATGGCAAGGCTTAATTGTCGAATTCGAGCAAGCAGAGTGTGCTCGTCGTGGTATATCCGGCATGCTAACTGTACCCCCGCCCTTAGCCAACCGTCTTCTGGTAGTGTTCTTTGGCACTTGCCTTTGCTTGCCTTTGACAGTGGTTTTAGTGTAGTGTGGCATACAGCTGGGGCACATTTGAGTGTGGTAAACGTGCGGGGCTTGCTGCTGCCATAGTTGATGCTGATTTTGTGATTGATCCTTGCTGGAGAGTTCGTGTCCATCACCAGCTGTATAGCGCCGCTCATAAACCATGCTATTTCGACGATTGTATTCAAAATCTGCATCGCGTTTTCGCTCACGCTCCTCCTTGCGCCGCTGTTTGTTGAGATGCGCCTGGTTTAGTGCTCGATACTGCATAGTTTGACTGTCGATGAGCATTTGGGTAAGAAATTTGAACTGATTCATATTGGTTTCGTTTTGTTCGGCCAGCTCTGGGAAAGAGGGGGAGGCAGGAATTGGTTGTTAGCAACTAACAAGCAATGCTTGGAAACGACAAATTATCTTTGCTTTTACTTACTGCCACTAATTTCGCGATATATTTTATTCAGCAGACTTTCCTGTTGGGCTAGTTCGTTTGTCAAATGTTCCACCCTGGCCTTGGTATCCTCAAAGCATTTCAACACCATTCGCTCCACAGAACCCTGAACCGCTTCCAAGACATTGTCGTGTACGATGCTAAAGAAATCAGCACAGGATTCCTGCAATTCACGATTGGGGTCACTGCTAGCTTCAATGGGCATTTGATCTTGTTCTCGTTCTCTTTTTCTTTCATGTTCGCGCTCATTGACGTCATTACCGGCACTTTCCCTGGTGACCGTTGGTTCGTTAGCTGTACCACAAACCGTTGCAGGCAGACGGAACTCCACTGTTCGACTTGGAACAGACGG
The DNA here is from genome assembly GCA_035044985.1 of Lordiphosa fenestrarum. Lineage (NCBI taxonomy): Eukaryota > Metazoa > Arthropoda > Insecta > Diptera > Drosophilidae > Lordiphosa > Lordiphosa fenestrarum. The sequence goes on from JAWNNO010006105.1 coordinate 3,179, forward strand.
CTCATTTTCCAGTCGCCTGGCACTAACCGATCTGTGTGGTCTACGCGAACGCTTCAATCGTTTGACATTATGATCCCGTAGAGATGTGGGATTGGTCGCTTCCACGTACCGCATTGTGGATCGATTTAGCGAACTGTTTAAAGTCTCGGAGCGTGCTGAGTGCCGACAACTGCGATGATGATTGTGATGATGATGAGAACAGTCCTTGCTTTTGTGGTTGCGTCTGATCACTTCGAAGCCAGGCTCATTGGATGATTTGATGAAGCAGTAATTTGGATACATAGTATTTGGACTCACAAATTAAAAATGTTGAGATGTAAGTGTGAGTGGGCACGTGCAAAATTTGACTCGACACAAAACTTAATTATTTTTTTCTTCTATTTTTGAATTTGGATTGTATGGAATTTTGATTTTGAAAGATAAAGCCAAAATGTGCAGGTACATGATGAAGAATCTATAGAATGGACATAGAGAAGAGTGCCTCCATTTCAATCGAGGAAGTGCACAATTAACTAAGTAATCAGTGGAGTGGAATTGTTAACAGCCATTTGAATTGCAGAAAGCTTCAGGCTTTGGTTTGAAGCGGTTTCAATACCAGTTTCGATAAACATCCGATAAACAATCTTAAATCATGGAAAATCAGTTTCGCCAGCCAAGATGGAAAAACAGTTTTAATATTTGTTAATATCTCAGGTCTATGATTTAGATATTGTTCCCCAAGTGCCAATTTCCTTTAATAAACAGTACGTCCCTGGAAATCTGTGCCAGAAAATCTGTGTATTGAGCCATTCGATGTCACCCTGTAAAGTTCTGCGTTTGTGTGTGTTTCCTTTTGCCGACAATTCTTCCTAATGAGTTTGCCATTTCAATGAACCACATTGAGTCTGCCATCAAGTTGACTTAAGAAGAACACTCAGCCACCAGGCAAACACACCAACGGAAAGTCTTCTTACCCCTTGCATAATATTTGCCATTAATATACATACCATAACCTTTGGCTGTTTACCCAACCAACAGAAACCAATATGTTTTCCTTGTCTGTCCCAGATTTGTCGCTCAATTTGTTCGGTTGGTGACGTCAGAAGCCGCAGCCCCATCATCGCAACAATTATAAATGAAGTGAGAACTGGAAATTCGTCCTTGTGCACTGGACCAGCATCATCAACCGCAGCAACAACAAAGGGAAAAGTAAAATTTGTGGCGCGTGGCCGAATGAATTAAAGTATTCATAATTTTGGCCTTTATTCTTTGCGAACAAGTTCAACACATAATTCTGAAATAAATATTAGCTTAGACTAAATTGACTACAACGTTATGCTCTATTAATTCTTATGTTTTAAGTTAATAGAATTTGGTTTCTGCTCACGCTTGGACAAGTTTTGCGCACAGAAATGGAAGTACTTATTAGTGGCTATGCACAGCGTATTGGAGATGTGGGAGATTTGGTTAGGTTAGATTAGATTAGAGATTCGAGTATATAAATAGTTGACTTATCATCTAGTTGGGCTCGAAAAGAAATTAAAAAATTTAAATGTCACATCTGTATGTAAATGGCCACAAGTTCTAAATAAATAACATCAGTCTGATTAAGAGAGTAAATATATGTAGGTAAATGGGAGTGTGCTGTTGTGTTTGAGTACTTAGTCATAGTTTACGCCAAATATGAGAAGATATGGGTAGGTCGTATAGATAGCTCTGTTCAAACTCTAGTTCGGGGCATAAGCATTGATAAGTCTGCATTAATAAAAAAAAAATCAAAGTTACTCTAAGTTAAGTTTAGCTTAGCAATTCACACTTCAGGATGGAATACTGAGACCACTTGAATCTTAGCTAAGATATGGGTGAACACCTTCCTCTAAAAAATTTCAGGCAATTCAGTTGCTCTAACAACAATTCTCCAAAAAATTTTCGTACATGAGAAAAGGGGAAGCTTTATCCTTATCCGATCGGTAAAGTACTAAAATCTTTTTCAGGGCCAGCTATTTTAAAGCTAGCGCCAACACCTTGTGTAGGTGACCGGTTATGTAAGTTTTATTAACTTACACACTGGGCCACCACTCAAATTCCGCTTTTTAGATTCGAAACCAAATCTTTTCCGAACAAAAACTATTTGTAGGCATTGGTTTAAGCTTCAAAAATGTGTATTGGGGATGCAGGTTACAAGCAAAAATCAATCCCTTCTCAAATCTAGTCTTTCGTACGTGGTATGAGCAATTGCGGAATCGATCAAATTCTGTCGATATGTCGCTCTGTATCTGTAAGCGTGTTAGGACTTAAAAGGGCTTTGTATCTTTAAAGTATAGTCAAATTTCAGTTCAAAAATTACCTTAAATCATCTTTTCTAAGAAAGCAAATAGTTTTTTCAACAACTTCAACGTAAAAATGTACAATAAGACATTGAGTTACTAAATGATCTGCAATCAAAAAATTGTTTTTTTCTGGTTTTGAGAAATTCGCCCTAAAATAGTTTTTTTTCCTAAAAGACGGGTTTTTCTTTAATTAATACCTTGTTTATACACAACATAATTATCATGATAAATGCTCTTTCTAAATCAGGAAAACAATTCTCTTGTAGTTGACTTATTAATAATTCATTTTGAATACCTTCAACTAGTTCGTCAATCTTAGTTAATGCAAAGTTTGGATTATGTATGACGCTGGCATAGCTGACTCTCAATTACTTATTTAAATTGATCATTATTTAAGGAAATGAAGTTGGTATACTTCTAGGCGCATTTATCATGATATTATTTTTGTGTATAAACGGGGTATTAGACAGCAACACCTGAAAATTAAATTTTTTACGATATTCTTTCGTAATTTTAGAAACTCATGATGTTTTTTTGAAAACTTTCTCAAATATAGGACAAATTTGAAGATGAATTAAGATAGGAAATACATTGCACGATGTCTCAAAATAGGGCGACTCTAAAATTTATTAAACTAATTACGATATTCGTCATCAACAACAGAACAGTTAATCTGGAAAACCACCCTAAGATTCGGAATATAAAAGTGGCAACTGACATTCGGCTTGTTGAGTGCTTAACATTTGATTGCGTTTTGTGTGTCTTGCGCAAAATGCTTGGGATAGTCGAATGCTCCAAGATGAAGTATGATCGAGGTACCGAGTTCGAGTCCCAGACAAGGTAAAGTTAAAGAAACTAATTATTAATAATTTGCTTGTGTTTTCCAGAAAGAAACAGAAAATATTTGAAAATGTTTTTTCAAATTCTTAAATAATAAATGATTTCGAGGCGTCTATAACTGCAGGATTAGTTACTTAACAAAAAAGTAGTAAAAACAGTCACATTTGTACTAAAACTTAAAGAACACCGTAGTTCGAAACTAAACCATAAATGCACATGCACACACAAAGGCGACTCCCTGTTCTACTCTGTTTTTCGATGTTTTACAAGCATGCTGCTTTGGAATTCCCAAACTGTTATGCCATCGCAGGCATGGATAGACTGTTGATGGACTGATAGTTGGCAGTGAGAATGAAGAGAAACGGTGGTTGCTCTTAAAACATCCGTTCGATCTACTAGCTCAATTTATGGTGTTTTGGGTATCTGTTTAAAGTTTTGCGAATGCATACAACGATTTCGATTTTAGAAAATATTTTTGGCAACTATTTGACTATTTTACTCATTTTTTAAGTCAAATTTATTTAGTTTCCGGGGATTTCATCTAATTTTTTTTACAGTTGAAAACCCTCATAGTTCTAGTTTATTTTCCGTATTTGCTTGTACGACTACGACAAAGCTGCGAAAGCACACCAAAAACGGCATTGTCAAATGACAACCCAAGCATTACAGAAGAGTTTTAATAGTGAAGTGGACGGAAGTTCACAGAAAAAAAGTCGAGATAAATTCAAGCTCAAAAAGATTGATTTGATCTCGACCTTTGGATTGAAATTTCAAGCACGAGTCGTACTTGAACGAGCTTAATACAAGTTCGAAAGATTCGACACAATCCTGAAAAGCGTGAATCAATCCGAAAAGGCTAATTTCAATCTCGGATCCGTACTTAAAAGTCAAATAATCCCGACTCGAGATTGAATCTTTCTCGTTTTATTACATTAAGCTCTCCTGCTTTTGCTACTCGGGTGAAAGTGAAGCGTCCGAAACCATGATACAATGAATAGAAGGTAGTGCAGTGAGAAGGTAGTGATTGTCAAAAAAAAATACCACTGTGACGTCACAGGCTCTCAGTTTTGTTTTTGTTAACAAATTTGAAATTTAAGTTATCGATTTATTTGTTAAAAACAAATTATTTTATAGATTAATTTAGTTTTTTGGACACAACCAGTCAATTATTTAATTGAGGAATTTTTATAAAAAATCAAAAGCAACTGTGTACAAATTATTTTCAATATGGAGGAGTTTTGTATTTCTTCCTGGTTTCGATGGCGAATAGCTAACTTTGTAATGGAATATCGATAAGCGATACCAACGTAATTTGATTTATGGTTCGAATTGAAGAGAAACATCCAAATTAAATATTGACTGGTTGTGAAAAATCCCAATTAAAAATTTAATGGCGGGCTAGATTGCACCAAGCCGATTGCAAGATCAGATCAAGTACGAATCTCAAGCTAAAGTCAATCTCGGTCAATTTAGAAGCATTCCTTTTTCGGATTGAATGCCGTTCGAATGTAGAGCTCAATTTAATCTCGGGCTAATTTGCACCAAGCCGATTTCAAGATCTAATCAAGTACAAGTGTCGAGCTGAAATCAATATCGGACGTTCTTTGATGATGTCCTACTAAGGGATCAGCTCGAGTTCGTTTAACAAGCTACAGTCTATACTGTCGGAGAGTAAATTAAGCCTATATCGAGCTGAGAAGTTTGTAAATGGGTTGGGTCCCTCATGATATCTGTTATTTATCGAAAATGTTTTAACGACCGCTTAGGTAACTAGCCTAGGTTTGAACCAAATCCAAGGGGTGAAGACCATGAGCCGAACCTATAGCTATACGAAGGTTTAGATTTTCTAGACAGAGTTGTAGTTGGAAAAAGGCAAAAAAGACTAAGGTAAAGTGAAGCACAAAGCTCTTCGATATAGCGCAACCTAAAAGCTATAGCCTGAGTGGATAGCAGGAATCTAACTTGAAAACAGTGGACAAAATCATGGCAGCAAGCTTGATTCAACCCATCCGATTTAACATCTAGTTGTCGGAAAATGAAACCTTGATTTTTAGACAAGTCCTTCTGTTGAGTTAGATACTTCAGAACTGTGAACCCATCTCTTACTCATTTTCGGTGTAAAATATGTCAAGTTCATGTCTCAATTAGTTTAGCATTAATTGAAAAGTCAAACAAATGCTTGCTGGGTAAGCACATACCCTGTAACTTACTTAACATACAATACAATAGATTAAAATAGTTTTGGGGAAAAATTGAAATTCGTAGCATAGACTTGGCATACCTTGTAATAGTTGTAGTAGGAGTACTTACATTTCTAGATTTTGGCTTTCACTATGCCGAGTACAACTAGCGAACTTATTGTCTAAGCCTCTTTGCCTCGCCTCGACTTACAGATACTCCGCATCGCTAAAGGACGTTGGCCCATGCACCGCAAACGTTGAACGCTTGCGGGTCGAGTGCGCCAGCTATCATACCTCTGACATGGCCGGCACCGTGATAATCTTATTGGGTCGCTCGCAAATCACCACTCGTGCATTCGTTTTGTGGGTGGAGCGACGTGAAACTGTCAGTGAGGTGGTCAACGTGCGCATCGAATCGCAACTGTTGTGCAGGCGTCGTCCCACGGTGTGACAGCGATTCTGTTGCGAATTGTTGCGGTAGGATTTACAGCAGCAGGTGAACCACTTGAAGGGTGGAAAGCGACTGTGGGCGATGAGATGAAAGGAAACTATTACAGAAGCGGTACTTGTTATGCGGTCAATCAGAAGTCTCACCTTAGTGTGCGAAACACTTGCGACGAGAACAGACAATAGATCAAGGGATTTGCGGCTGAATTCAATGGAGCCAGGCTCTGTATAAAGGTTGCTATGGCAATATTGGTTTGTGAGTGGGGTATTTGGCCAAAGACTTGCAGCAAATCAAAAATGATGTAGGGTGACCAGCAGATGATAAACACAAAAACGATGGTCAAAGTCATTTTAACCGTTTTTATCTTGGCACGTGGTATGATGCCTCGGGAGCTAGCTCGACGTGCAGGCGCCGCACCGAAACCGGCACGTTCTGAAATGGACAAAGTAACGCAACATGCTCAGCATTACTCAGAATTTAGTTGCCCAAAAGTGAGTGAACCAAAATGAGTTGCCAAATAAACTGAACAATTTTGCTCGTATTTGTTCAGTTGCTGCCAAGGTTGGCAGTTATAGCAAGAATAAGCAACTCACTCTGCTCACTCATATGAGCAGATCCATCCAAGACCTCTGCTTACCTGTGGGCACAAATATGGAACCCTTCGCCCAAATGGTCTTCACTATAATCGCATAGCAGGCGGAAATTATCAGGGCTGGTACGGCAAATAAAGTGGCTGACACCAGACTCATGTATATCTGCCAGGCCACCGGCGAGCCCAACTCTATCCAACATTGTGGATGACCTTGGATCATCTCCTCCTCGTATAGCACCAAAATGGGCAGGGAAAACACTGCTGAAATCAGCCAGGCGCCGGCCACCAAATGACGTGCTCGCTTCCCTGCACAACACAACACACAACAAAATATTTAACGTTTTTCCAATTAGGAAACTTTTGTCGACAACTTACACGACTTTGAGAAGTTCATGGGATGTGTTATTGCATCGTATCTGTCAATGCTCATGGCCACCAGCACGTAGGTGGATGAGTAAGTGACGCACACCTGCGAGAAGCGTATAACCTTGCAGGCCACATTGCCAGCCCGCCAGGAAATCGTGATGCGCCATATAATGTCTGTCAGCACATTGAGCAAACCAACACACAGATCTAAAAAAAAGAGAGAAGAAGTTTTAGGTCAACAAACAGCAGAGCACAGTGGGCTTTCTCATTTATTAATTTTCAAAAAAATATGTATTTCATATGTTAAGTCCAACACATTCCCTAAAAACGTATTGTTTTGATTATTTTGATCAGGTTTTAAGAACATTTTAACACTTTTGAAGACTTTAATACACTTTCCTTTGATCAGTCAGCTTTATTTCGGTAACATTTTTTTTTGCACAATTGGTATTAATATCAACTTGATTCACGTTTTATCAAATGGAACCCAAAATCAGTATTTTTTTGGCTCAACATAATCCCAAAGATTATCAAATTAATATTTTAGTTAATAATTTGATCCTTGAAATATTCATAGGATTTGCTAAAGTTTTATTTTGAAACAGACACATTTTTATGTGGACGGCTGACTGCAATATCAATTAGATGCACATGAGGCAAGTCCTTACTGAGATTTCTGTTGCAATGTGAGAGAACAATTTTTCTTATAGTTTTGTTATATTGTTATATAATAACAATAACAGTAGTAAGTTTCAAAAATTTTCATATCTTAATTTTAATGGCAGTTTGCACATAACTTAGTTCAAACTTGATAAGAAAAAAATATTAATTTGTCAAATCTAGAATTCAAATTATACCAAACGACTGACAATTGAAATAGTTCGAGCATGATATTTGATGGTATCAATTTGATACCAAAAGTTAATTGATGGTATCAAATTGATACCAAAAGAAATAATACAAAGATACAAGATAGTATCAATATGATATCTTCGAAATATCACTTCAATACTTTCGAAAATATCAACTTGATATTGGAGTATTAAAGAGAATAGTTTCAAATTGATTAGAAAATCATTATTAATTTGGATCTTTTTCTACCTTCCAAGTATCTGGTATTTAATGTTTTCTTTTCTAAAACAGCTACTACAATAAGGCAGAAAAAAACTACTCCTTCAAATTTTGCCAATCTTAGAACTTCAAATATGACAGCGTCACTGTACACTTTACATTCTCTCAGTTAAAATCTACATTATCCGTTATCGCTCTAGACAACTAGTACCGAACCTGTTTTGGCAAATGCTCCAACACGTCTAGAATTTCGGTAGTTCGAGCATCAGCTTTATAAAAATGCATCGTTTGAAGATGAGTAGATATGCTTTGTGGATAACCTGTATTTTGAACAAAGCTTTTTTCTTAGCTTTAAGCCCAACTACTCCCAAAAATTCTACCATTTTTGTGTGTTTGACATGACAATATGAATAACCGTGCCTTAGAACGGTGAGTTCAAACCCCACTGGAGGGTGGACTACAAATCAAAAATTACATCGCTGAAGCTCCACAAATAACTGTAGGATGGTTAAAAAGTAAGTTGAGAGATGATAAATATGGATTTTCAGATTTTCAATCTCATTTCAAGTTTTATCCATCTTTTTTTTTAAGATTGCAGTCTTTTCGAAAAAGAGATTTTCAATATAGGTTATAGAAACTTGGTAGAACGAGAGCGTAAGTAAAAGTAGGCCCTTCCCGACTTCGAAATACCCGTTACTCAGGGCAATTAGTGGTACAGACAGAAGGATGGTCGGACAGACGGACATGGCTATATCGACTCGACTATTGATGCTGATCAAGAATATAGATATTTTATGGGATCGGAAGTGCTCCCTTCTTCCTGTTACATACTTTTGCACGACTTTAGTTTTCCCTTTTTACTCTTCGAGTAAAGGGTATAAAAATATTCGGACGAAATATCGTGAAGAAAATATTAAAAATAAAAAGATTTTGAATCAAATAAATTACTTCAGATAACTTTTCGAGTTTTCCGAAAAGTCAACGACAGTGTACCAAAATAGGTTTCCAAATCATTTCTGTTACACCGTTCAAGAGTTACGATTTTTTGAACGTTTTATGTGTTTTCCGTATTATCTGGATTGTTGTTTACGGTTGGGATGAGACAGATGCCAAGGCCTGCAAACTATCTGCTGCACCCCAACTTGCAACATTCTTACAAATCTCGACGAGACAAAGCCACTGTGCACAAAAAAAGAAAATTGAGTTCGAGCAACTTACCTGCCAGTGCCAGTTGCTTAATGAAGTAGTTCATACGCGATTTGCGATTCTTGTTGATGAACATCACAAATAACACCGCCGAGTTGCCCAGCACAATGATGGTGAAGAGAATCCACAAGACCGCAAACTGTTCCGTCTGCAAGAGAAATGGAGAAAGAACACAAATTTTGTCACAATTTCACTACTAACAGCCCATAAAAGTCATTGTCAACAAAGTGTTAAGAGCGGAAATCACACATAAAATTAAATTTAATATCGCTAAATGCACACACACACACATAAATACACACGTCTCTTAGTTTATGGCTATTTAAAGAGAGATAAAAAAGGCTGGACCCCAATGTCTAGGCGTTGTCAACAGGATGTGCCGCGGAAGTTTACTTTTTGCCGTTCGGTGTTAACAACAAGACTACGGTCCATACACACACTCACACCCAGCCCCAGCGATTATTCTTAAAAGGCAAACAGTGTATTTTTTTTTTGGTTTTCCTGAGCTCTATGAGATGTAATTAGATTGACTGTCTGACTCACCGTCTAGCAGGAAATTGCTGCCAAGATGAAGTGCGTACAATTTTTGGGAAGCATCAAGTCATGCGGTGTTGCCAAACGTAATTGGGTTCAATCTAAGCGAATTGAGTCCTATTTATATGCCTGAAGTGGTATCTTGACTGGGAAGTTACAGAAGTTGAGGAAATTAGCTGCTCAGTTAGAATCGTTCGATTTTCACTATTTAAAAGTCTCTTTTCTAATGGCAAAATAAAGAATGGATTTTTTTTTAAATTTTCCAATTTTCTTTGCTAAGCTCTTTGCTCAGAAAGTTCTTCTGTTAGCATCTTACACAAATAAAGTATCAGCCATCTAACTCAATTACCTTTGCCACCACAAAACACCGACCCATATTCAAGGTAAGTTTGAGTTATGGCCTCAGGATTGCACAGTCTGACGCCTGGAAGGCGCATCAAGCAACTTGCGCCAAGTGTAAACTTGTCCATGTGCCCAACACCAGAGAGAACACAAAACTTGACAGCCGGCGTCCTTGGTTACTTGCTGCGCTTTTTTTTTTTGGGCGGCAGACTAGAAGACGCCTCAGCTTATGCTACAACTTTTTTGCCCTCTTGCCATTCTGCTTGTGCTTGCAGTTATTTCGGGCCTCAGTATTTATAAAACATATTTTTATTTTTTTAAAGACGACTCCTGGGCGCTGCGGTGTCTGGGTTTTGGCAGTTCATCATGTTGCACAAATTGCCACATAAATCAGCAAATGAGTAAAGCAGACAGTTAGACAGACGGCCGGGGCTATTTTTACTCATCTTTTTGTGCGTATTTCTGTCTGCCTGGTGGCTGGTGTCGTGTTTATTATTTAGTGAGTGGAGAAGATGTTTTCGAAGTCATTTGTTTAAAGAAATTCTTTGATTCCTCTTCTTCACGAAATGACTAGGCAAATTGGGCTTGAAGCCTTTTTGGCTTAGTGTGTCGTGAAGTGTTGGCTTCTTGGTTGCAATTTTCTAACATGACTTTGGGGAATGTTGCTTGCAAAAGTTAAGGGTAAACTTTTTGCCATTTGCTGTTTGTTTTTATTATAGTCATTTTAATCCACATTTTTGGACTAGCAAAAATATTTGTGCAGTGGTAAAAGATTTCTCTGGTTCATTTCTTGGGCTAAACTTAAGGAGAACTCTTTCTGTTGCTAACATTGACTAAGCAGAAAAATGGAATTAACTTGGGCTGTGATTTCTGTGGGTTGCGGAATGCGTCGATCAGCTAACATCGACATTTGGCGATGAAGCATTTTATTTCTGCGCACCGAATTCCGCGAACAATGAGGGCCACGTTGCATAATTATCTTAACGCTGCTTGAACAAGCAGGAATGAGATTAGAAAACTTTATTTTACCTGTTATAGTTTACACAAAGGTTTCGGAAGAGAAAGTTAAGGTTGTAGGGAAATAGGAATAGGAAGTTTCTAGGATTGCGTTGTGGAACAACAATTTTTATCAAATATTGCCCTGACAGGAGTTTATTAATTAATATTCCTAGGAGAAGGCAGGCTTATAAAGCGTAGTCTGTCCTAGTAAGATGGGTAAAGATCTGTTCTCTAGGTGATCTTCATATGACACAATCCATACTCAAGAACTGATCTCAGTAGGGGGCCCTGCAGTTGATTGGTGCATAGGAATTCCTTGGACCATCTTATAAAGTTTTCGGATCTCTGGTTCGCTGGTTCAAATCAAAATTTCGGAAAGTTAAGGTTCGTGGTTTTCGAACTTTTTTCAGTCTTTGCTTTTTATAATATTTGTTCGGAGCAGTAGGTGGCCCCCAGGAAAGACCACTAAAATCATTATGCATTAAGTTCTACTGTAAATCTAATCTCTCTCTATTATTTGCTCTCATTAACATTTATCTACTCAATTACTCAATTATCTTTTCATTTTGTTCATCTCTGACTCTGTCTTGCCTAGGCCTTGCCTTCGTTTGTTCTTTTTATCTATCTTCACTTCGTCTTGAGCATTGGCAGAGTGCAGCTGCATTTGTTTTATATACATCCAAAACATATCAAATGAATCGACATTGTTCATAATCAAACTTTTATTATTAAATCTAAGTGGAAGTTGAAGCTGGTGGATATTTTATTTTGGAGATCTAAACATCAAAACATTTCTGGACAAACATAAATAGCTGCCGAAAAAGCTCGGTTGCTTCAAACAATATTAATAATTTAGAAACATATAAAACACACACTTCGTATAGGAATCGAGTCAATTTTATTTTGTCTTTATATAAATAGAAACATTATTGAACAGATTCCCAGCGGCGCAAGAGGCCATAACAATATCGATGTTCTCTTTAACACTTTGAAGGCTGGCAGCCTTCAAGAATCCATTACAATCCTGTATACTTTTACATTAGCTTGGCCGTTTTCGTGGGCTTCCTGACTTTAAAACAGAGTTCTTTGTAATCGGAAAAGTGGGCGTTTAACAGAAAACACTCAGACCTTCGATTACAATTCAATATATTATTTGACCAAATTTTTGGCGACCAAGTGTGCATTTAGTTCACAAGACGATACACCGTTTGGAAATTTGTATATGGACTTTTGGCATGATGTTTGGAGTTGTATAAAAAATGCTTTACAACCCGAGACACTGTTAAGTGCTAGGTGTATTGGATTGTAAATCTCTACACACAACTGTATGTTCAAAACGTAGCGAGAATTTCCAAATACCTGGGCGCCTACTGTAATGCATGTTGTGGACCAAACTCATTTAGCTCTGCGCCGCTGGGAGATGAGCCAAAGTGTTTCTATTTATTTATAGTACTGTGACCAAACAAAAATTCCGGAGTGCTAGATACAGACCTTTCAGTTAAATTCCATTTCGACGTTGCCATATAAAAATATTACCAACGTAATGTTAAGCTCTTGCTTTTGTGAATCATTGAAAAGCTTTGAAGTATCTTAAAAACAAAGGCTATTATGAGCGGTTATTTTATACGTAGTTCTAAATTTTGTTCTAGCCTTTTTACTACAGTTTTTAAGCAATTTGACTACTTTAAGACTCAGTCGCTTAAATCTTACCAGTTAGCAGATAAAGTCCGTAACATTTTTGCTGAACTGAACCGATAGTTTAGGTTCGGAACTGTTAAAAAATA
>JAWNNO010006106.1:0-27650 GCA_035044985.1 Lordiphosa fenestrarum
AGCCTAGCTCATTAGATCCAATTGGATTCTTGCAGCTAACGGGGACGCTCTCATTTTCCCCCTTCCCTTTCCCACATACACAATATTAAGAGAGAGAAATTAGAGATGGTCGCGGGACAAATATATCGCCCGATACCCATCTGACTACTAAGACGAGGATTGTTTAAATTGCAAATAATATAAAAATAGTCGAGTTCTTTAATTCTAACATAATAACAAGCAATCACAATGATGTTAAGTCATTCTGGTCACTCCGGAGTCCCGCGTAGTTTTCGATGTGCGCCCATCTCTAGCTCTGGCAAATGCAAAGGTTTTTTTTTGCTTCTGCGGCGCGTGCCAATCCTCTCTCTCTCTCTCTCTTCCTCCTACTCGTAGTTTCCTTACTTCGACTCGTACGACTATCTCGAACGCTTCCGAAATTTTGTGGCTGCGATTTCAACAAGGCTTTTTCTTTGCGATTTCTAAATTTTACAACGCAATTTTCATTGCGAAAATTTACAAAAATATTAAGGCGTTTATTAGCGTGTCCGGTTTAATCAAATTACGTGTTTTAAATAATAAATAAATAAAGGCGCGCGTTTGTGAGTGTGTGTGTGATTCGCGTTTGGACATTGGGTTTATTATTTAGACTCACTAACTAACTCGATCTTAGTATTAGTGTTAGTTTAATAGGCCAAAAACAAACTTATCGTTCCGCCAAAGGAATGAAGATGATCGGATGAACGGTTTTCGAGTTATGATCAAAAGACAAATTTTCTTGGTACAGAGTATGTTATAGTCGGGATTGACCGACTTTCTCTCTGTTTTGATTACTAAATATGTGCAAAGGTACAAACCTTGTAACTATAAAACTGTGTGAGTTATGTCGGTATGGCGGTAGGGGGCTTGTCAGAAATTGAAATTTAACTTCATCTGCCTGCTGGCAAAAGAAGCATATGTCCTATACGTGGCAAACATCTATAAGAGATAGATGGATAGAAGTGACCATCTCTGAGATCTGTTTCTTCATACGGACAGTCCAACCTCTATATCTTACCTCCTCTGAGACCTGTGCGGCTATGCGGACAGACTAACAGACAAAAAGACATAGCTATATCGTCTCGGCTGTTGATGCTGATCAAGAATATATATACTTTATGGGGTCGGCGATGCTTTCTTCTGGCTGTTACATACTTTTGTACAAACCTAATACAGAGTATTACAAAACAGTTTGTTATGGCAGAGGAGTTGTCCCGATGCCAACTTGTGATAGTAAGAAATTTAAGAAATTCTTTAAAGAGCATCCTAAATTTAAAATAATTGTTCATATTTTGTGGTTGACATTACAAAACAATTTATTTTCGCAAGTCCACTATAATTGAACTCTATCTACTTACATTAATCACGATTTGCTTTCTGAAAGTAAAACTATTACGTGAACAATATAAAGGAAGCTAAGACAATAACCTGTTGAGAAGACATGGTCGGAACCATTTATTGATGAAAAATCACATGGGAACAGTTTTCTTGAGGGCCAATTGTGTCAGCGGCGGATGATCTTAAGAAAGAAGTTGCTTATTGCCACAATCATTAGGAAGGTGTGCAAAAACTGTGCGACGTCAACCATGGGAACTATTTGCTTTTTTCATTTAGGTGATTTACGTAGGGGAACGGCCAAAGAAGAGTGCTATGCTCAGATTAAGATCAGTTTTTATATTTCGTTGTCAACACTTCTCACGGTTAGGAGCTAAGAGAGCAACAGACAAGCCCGGTTTTACATAATCGAACTCATAAATATATTAGTTTTTTTGTAAGCGATTCAAAAGCTTACCATTAATACACAGTTAAGTTCTTTTAGTCCTTTATTTATTCATTCCGATTTGGCTTCTTAGAACCAACTTAAGCTTAATTATCTATTTTTAAATATTTAAGCCTAACAAAGATAATGATTAACTGACGAAAATTGTTTACTGCATGACAAGGGCAAATTAACCACAGTATATGTCTGGACCCTTTGAATATATATGCAAGTCAAACAATTTCAATCAAACAAACCAACTAATTTGGATTTGGCTCCGTCGAATCGTGACATACTCAGCAATAGCTGAGGTATGCATCCATTCTGTACCCACCCGAATGTGTATGTGCGATGCACTTAAAATTGATTGTCTCCCAGTTGAAATGATTTTGACCGAAGAAGGGTCAGCCCCGAAGTCAGTTCATAAATACCACAATGCCTCCAAGAGTATTGAGTATACGAGTGAGCATGTAGTTGGGCAATGGCATGATGTTTTCGCGGCCGTGTATACAGAAGCGAAGAGGTGGACGAGACAGCCAGCCAACATGTTGGGGAGTCTCTGGCGGAGTGCAGGGATAGAAGCTTCAAAACCAAAACCATCAAACTGCCACTACCAACGAAAGAGGCGATGCGCGCACGAAACAAGGAAGTTTAAGTGCATTCACTGCTCGATTGTGGCTGCGAAGCGAAGGCGAGGGGAGAAGCTGAGCCAAATTGTGGCCCAGAACTTGGCCGCTGCAGTGCCGACTTCGTGGTTGATGCGGTTGTGCGGCTTTGCTATCTAACGAGTCTAACGACAGAGCTGGTTGTCGTTGGTCTGGTTGGTTCCTGTTATGGCCGTTCCAGCTACCTGCAGTTATGTGAATATTAGTGCTGTAATTTTCTTACTTATTTGTTGGTTGTTGTGGTTTGCCTTCGATTTGTGGCTAATATTTTGACGTCTGTTGAAAGTTCAGTGCAGTTTCTTAGTTGCCCCTTTTGAAACTAGAGTTCTCTATTTATTAATACACATTTAGATTCCTATTTTAAAATATAATATCGCGCTTATATTAATTTTGAATTTGTATATTTGTTAACAAAGTGTAGCGGTGAATATGGCGGTGATGCACGTTGGCAACTGCTCGAAAGGTGCGGGTTCAGTTTTTTGCTTTCAGAAGTCGTATAAAATATCAAAATTTGCCACTCGGACTAGCGTTAATCTGCAGGTCTCACTCTCTTCTAATAAATTAAAAAAGCTAAGACAATGAAAAACAAGAAAGAAAGTCGGTCAAGCCCGACTATAACATACTCTGTACCAAGAAATTTTGTCTTTTGATCATAACTCGAAAACCGTTCATCCGATCTTCCTCATTCCTTTGGCGGATCGATAAGTTATTCTAATAATATGTCCAGAAGGAACAAGCCATCTATCTTCAAAACTGTGGGAGATATGACGTTTTTTCTAAATTGCGGGGGCGGGAGGGGGCGTGTCCAAAATTGAAAATAAACTTGATCTGCCTGCAGACATAAGAAGCATATGTCTCATACACGTCAAACCTCTATCTCTTACCATCTCTGAGATCTGTGCGTTCATACGGACAGACAGACGGACGGACAGACGGACATGGCTATATCGACTCGGCTGTTGATGCTGATCAAGAATATATATACTTTATGGGGTCGGAGATGCTTCCTTCTGGATGTTACATACTTTTGCACAAACTTATAATACTCTATGTACCTACGGTGCAGAGTATAATTATGTATTCTTTGAGCTGACCAAATTGCCAATAAAGTCTTAACATTTTTTAACCCTAAGACCAAGCAATGGCAGCCCACTAATTAAATGTTTCTTTTTTGCATGTGCCATCATACTCTCGACGAAAAATTAATTAATTCATCGTATTCCAATATATAACCAAATACGAGGATATTTTAGCTTAGGTTGATATACATTGAAGTCGGAATAGTCGCGATCCAGTACTTTCAATTTGAAAAGATTACTCACCGCTTGTGTCATTAATGTCAAAGAACGATGTAAAAGGGTTGTTTTCAGAAACCAAGCCATATCGAACCTCCCGTGGGTTTCCCTTATCACCATCTTCGGCATGTACTTGCAGTATCTTCGAAATGTAATGCGAAAGAGATAAAAGAAGATAGATTTGTTTTTAGAGTATGTGTTAAGTGGAAAACTCAAATAAAATATTTTGATTTGTGTACCTTATCTCCGGGCAGAATTCCGGGTGGCAATTTAGTAACAGGTGGTGCTAGCGTGAAAACTGGCGGCTGATCCTGAACGTCCTGTACAATGACGACGATTTCCATACCTGCAATATTGCGGCTATCCTGCCCTGGCTCCGCGTATGCATCCTAAAATCAATAAAGTATTCAGTTTAACAAAATTTCAGATAAAGAGTAATCGCTACTTACATTTGCAAGTATAGTCAAATGATACATGGCCTGTTTTTCAAAATCTAAAGGTCCCAACAGAAAAACTGTCCCTTCAGTTGTTTCAGAAGAAACAATTTTTTGTCTTATGGCGAACAAAGGAGAACCCTGTGAAATGTAACCAGTTTGATAAACGCACTACAAACACTTGAGATGATCCCAAACTTACCCATAGTTCGAGGTAGACTGGTTTTTGAAAAAGCGGATTCTTTCGGGCGATCACATAATCCAATTCTGTGCCGCGCTTAGCATCCTGAAATAGAGAATAAAATTGTTTAATAGTTATCCAGATTATTCAAAAAACCAACAAAATCCATAAAAATATAATTTATGTTTCTGAATCTCTTTGCTCCTCTGACTGACTGATTATCACCCACAGCCCAGACCGCTTATCCCAGAGATCTAAGATTTTTCATAAAACTTCATTCAATAATGTAAATGGAAAGTTTATTTCTGAAGTGGATGAAAGTGCCCAGAAAAGACTTGAGGGAAGAATTTTTTTCATCGAATTTATTTGAAATTCTGTTTAAAGGCAAAGTACGCAAAATAATTAAAACTCGGATTTTAAGGATTAAATGTGAAATAGTTTTTGATGAATTTGAATTTCCGATGTTTCAATATGCACATGGCGAACAAATTGATGAAAATTCTGCCCTGAAAAAGATATTTTTCATTTGATTGACTTGTTACTCGGTTTAGGGCTATCATGAAAAATATTATGTGATATGCTTTTCCGATGGGAATTTACCAAATCTGAAACAAACGTGATCTGCGTACCGCATACATCTACCTTCATGCAAAAATTTGTGGCTCTATCTCTTATAGTCTGTGAGATCGACGCGTTCATACAGACAGACAGACGGACAGATGGACGGACGGACAGACGGACAAGGCTATATCGACTCGGTTGTTCATGCTGATCAAGAATATATATACTTTATGGGGTCGGAAAAGTTCCCTTCTCCCTGTTACATACATTCGCACAACTTCATGATCCCCCTTTTCCCATTTTCAATAGGAACAGGGTATAAAAAACAAATGACTATGCACAGCCCCCAAATAGGCCCGGAGTAGAGCTTATCTCAATCTCCTGTTTAACGCCGAATCCGCACGGCAGAGTTTTGAGAAGCTTTTTCATTGCAACTTTCTTCACAGCTGGCGCCAACAAACAAGTGCAGGTAACCAGGTATATAAAGTATTTGTAGAAAAAAAATTATTCATTACTGCACCACACCCGGCTACCGAACGAACAAAATTACAGGGTTCGTAAATTAACACACATTATTTTTAACACGAGAAAAATTAACACAATGAAAAAATACAGTGTGTAAACAATTTTTTATTTTCACACGTGTAAATAACATTTTTTTTCAGAAGAAAAAAATTATTTTTTTCATGAAACTAACCAGGGTTCGTAAAATGCACAAATGATATTTTTCAGTCATGATAATTAACATCAATGAAAATAATTTTTATTTTCACACGTGTAAATAACATTTTTTTTCAGAAGAAAAAAATTATTTTTTTCATGAAACTAACACGAACATTTTTCACACGCATGATTCTATCACGCGTGTGAGAAATTTTTGTAGCCTTCTGTAAAAAAAAAATGCGAGCAAATTTTTTTCACAAAATTTCTCACACGCGTGTAAAAAATTTTCAGAATATTTTTATACCCTGTTCCCATTGAAAATGGGAAAAGGGGGATCATGAAGTTGTGCGAATGTATGTAACAGGGAGAAGGAAAATTTTCCGACCCCATAAAGTATATATATTCTTGATCAGCATGAACAGCCGAGTCGATATAGCCATGTCCGTCTGTCCGTCTGTCCGTCTGTCCGTCTGTCCGTCTGTCCGTCTGTCCGACTGTCCGTCTGTCCGTCTGTCCGTCTGTCCGTCTGTCCGTCTGTCCGTCTGTCCGTCTGTCCGTCCGTCCGTCTGTCCGTCTGTCTGTCTGTATGAACGCGTCGATCTCAGAGACTATAAGAGATAGAGCCACAAATTTTTGCACGAAGGTAGATTTATGCTGTACGCAGATCAAGTTTGTTTCAGATTTGGAAAATTCCCACCCGTCCCCCTTTTATCCCCAAAAAACCAAGACCTCCTCTAGAAATTCTACACCTAAACAACCGTCAGATCCACAATTTTCAAGTTAGAGCCTCGTGGTTTAGTATGCATCAAGCTAGGCCCAATATCTATCTATTCTGAAAAGTACAATCAGATCGGACAAAAAACACCGGAGTTATAAGCGAAACAGTAAGAGCACAACCCCCACCCAGTTGTTGGCCAGGACTACCAAAAGTGTTGCCTACATTTAGGATGACATTTTGTCACAAAGAAATAAATGAAAACAAATGAACAGGGTATTTTGTGGTCGGGAAACTCGACTACAGCGCCCTTACTTGTTTACACTGCATTGGTGTTGGTGTGTATATGAGAGTCGGCTGTGTGTCGTATTCTAGTGCGCGGCTGCTGCTCAGCCAGGCACACTGAGCTGACAAACGGGGGTGGACATTTTTTAGACGCGAGTGCCTGTGCCTGAGGGCCATAAAAATTGCGATCGGCTGCCTTCTGACCAATCAATGAGCTGTCAGGAACTGCATCTTTCTGCGGTCTCCGCGAATATCCATTTTTAGGCACAGTTTACGACTTTTTACTTGATCAGCAATGGAGTCGCGCGAGAGTGCCTGTCCCTTTTAAATGGGGGTCATAAAAATTCGAGATCCGCTGTATTTGCAATGACCTGCCAACCGTCAATGGGCTGCGAATCAAAATAGGCACGAGCTTACCCTTTTAAAAAATTGATAAATGCAAAATGGATATTAGCAGAGACATCTCCAAAATACAGCTCATTGATTGATCAGAACGCAGCCGATCGCAATTTTTATGGTCCTCAGGCACAGGCACTCGCGTCTAAAAAATTTCCACCCCCGTTTGTCAGCTCAGTGTGCCTGGCTGAGCAGCAGCCGCGCACTAGAATACGACACACAGCCGACTCTCATATACACACCAACACCAATGCAGTGTAAAAAATATTCTGAAAATTTTTTACACGCGTGTGAGAAATTTTGTGAAAAAAATTTGCTCGCATTTTTTTTTTACAGAAGGCTGCAAAAATTTCTCACACGCGTGATAGAATCATGCATGTGAAAAATGTTCGTGTTAGTTTCATGAAAAAAATAATTTTTTTCTTCTGAAAAAAAATGTTATTTACACGTGTGAAAATATAAATTATTTTCATTGATGTTAATTATCATGACTGAAAAATATCATTTGTGCATTTTACGAACCCTGCAAAATTATAAGCCCAGCATAAATTTTGTTGCTGCAGTAGCAGCTGAATACAGCGCTGCTAATGTTCTGCAGCAGCGAACAGACATTTGATCATAACTCGACAACCTTTCATCGGATCTTCACCATTCCGGATCCGGATTGACAGATAATCCTTACTATGCATCTATCTTTAAAATATGACTATTTTCCAAATGTGGCCAAAATTGAAAATAATACTGATCTGCCAGCAAATATAAGAAGTTTATGTCCCATTCACGTCAAACCTTTATCTCTTAACAATTCTGAGGTCTATGCGTTCCGACTCGGCCGTTGGTGCTGATCAAGAAAATATATACTTTATGGGGTCGGAGATGCTTCCTTTGCGATGTTGCATACTTTTGCACTAACTTAACTCTGTGTACCTCTGGCACAGAGTATCAAAATTGTCAGACAAAACCAAGATCTAATCACGTTACAAAAACGGTCTGAATTTCAAGTGGATTATTGTCAGTTTGGCTAAAGATTAAAATAATGTAAAATTGATATTAAATATTAAGCTCAAAATGCAAAACTTTTGAAACCCTAGTTCTCTTTTACGGATTTGTGATGGTGTCTTTTAATATTGCAAAATGATCGATTAAAAGACGGGACAATATTATTAACGATTTGTTTACCTAACCGAATAACAACAGTTTTTTTCACCGAATCAAAACAAAACGGTAACCGAAATAAATCTTTATAAGTGACCGCAACCGTTACCGAAACTGAAATTTTAATTTATTTTGGTAACCCTGACCGAAACCAAATAGCCGGTTCCAATTCTGTTTTTAAATATTTTATGAGAAATGTCTGTGGAACAGAGAACTGCGATGCGTAGTCCATAATGCGTACTACCCAGCAAACATTTTTTACCGCGGAAGATTAGAATGCGATTCGCCTAGTAGGTAATTATGGGAGATAGGAAAAAGTCTCTTTTGAGCTTAATATTAAAATAATTTAAAATTGAGCTACAGGAAAGCGATTCAGCCTGGGGATAAGAAAAAGTCTGTTCTGAGGGATAAGAATGCGATTCTTCTAAGAGATAACAATGCGTTTCTTCCTTAAGTTAAGAATGCGATTCTTCCTGGAGATAAGATTGAGACTCTTCCTAGAGTTCTCAAAGCGCTTCTTCCTGGAGATAAGAATGCGACTCTTTCCAGAGATAAGAATGCGATTCTTCCTAGAGTTAAGAAAGCGTTTCTTCTTGGAGATAAGAATGCGATTCTTCTTAGAAATAATATTGCGATTCTTCCCCCCAACATAAGCCATACAAATAAAATGTGTGTTCGAATTCTGTTATTTAACAGTAGGGAAAATAGTTCATTTTTTATACTCTGTACCGTAGGTACATAGAGTATATTAAGTTTGTGCAAACAGCCAGAAGGACCGACCCCATAAAGTATATATATTCTTGATCAGCATCAACAGCCGAGTCGATATAGGCATGTCCGTCTGTCAGTCTGTCCTTCTGTCTGTCCGTATGAACGCACAGATCTCAGAGATGGTAAGAGATAGAGGTTTGACATGTATGGAACATATGCTTCTTATGTCTGCAGGCAGATCAAGTTGAGTTTTAATTTTGGCCACGCCCCCGCAATATGGAAAAAACGTCATATCTCCCACAGTTTTGAAGATAGATGGCTTGTTCCTTCTGGACATATTTAGTTATTAGAATAACTTATCGATCCGCCAAAGGAATGAGGAAGATCGGATGAACGGTTTTCGAGTTATGATCAAAAGACAAATTTTCTTGGTACAGAGTATGTTATAGTCGGGCTTGACCGACTTTCTTTCTTGTTTTATTGGTACAGAGTATGTTATAGTCGCCTTTCTTTCTTGTTTTCACTTGATAAGTTGAGGGATGAGAAATCTTGTGTTTGAGATTCGCAATCTGATTTCGAGGTACTTTAATCCTCTTTTACATATCGCAAGCTTCTTCGAAAAAAGATTTCCAGTCTGGACTTCAGTTTTTATACTCTGTACCGTAGGTACATAGAGTATTATAAGTTTGTGCAAAAGTATGTAACATCCAGAAGGAAGCATCTCCGACCCCATAAAGTATATATATTATTGATCAGCATCAACAGCCGAGTCGATATAGCCATGTCCGTCTGTCCGTCCGTCCGTCTGTCCGTCCGTCTGTCTGTCCGTATGAACGCACAGATCTCAGAGATGGTAAGAGATAGAGGTTTGACATGTATGGGACATATGCTTCTTATGTCTGCAGGCAGATCAAGTTTATTTTCAATTTTGGCCACGCCCCCTCCCGCCCCCGCAATATGGAAAAAACGTCATATCTCCCACAGTTTTGAAGATAGATGGCTGGTTCCTTCTGGACATATTTAGTTATTAGAATAACTTATCGATCCCCCAAAGGAATGAGGAAGATCGGATGAACGGTTTTCGAGTTATGATCAAAAGACAAATTTTCTTGGTACAGAGTATGTTATAGTCGGGCTTGACCGACTTTCTTTCTTGTCTTTTCTCAGTTTATATTTTTGTGATCTCGTCTTTTGGGATAAAGATCATTTTTAATCGAGTTCATTTAAGCGGCTGGTCCTACAGGGCAGCCCTCGTACATAGACGGCCTATCGAAATATTAAAAGTAGACTTGGCTTTGGGTGTACTTACCTCGGGTATCATTACGATGCCCGGCTTGTGAGGAAAGATGAGGTCATGGGGTGTTGTAAAATTGGTTGCCGTAATTGAGCACAATTGCGTGGCCATGCCCCCTTTTGTGTCCTTCACTGAAACCTGGAAATCATAATAGCGGCCTGGCTCTAGGCGACGTTGCAGCACAACATTCGCCTGGCAGACCGAATTGTACTTGGTGCATGGAAGCGATTCCACCTTTACGGTGGACGAAGATGCATCACCCACAAACTCAAAGGTCAGTGGATAGTCAAACTCCTCGTCAGTCGCACGCAATCTGTAGATTACTGAGTTGACCTGTGCGTCCGCCGGTACGAGTACCAGCCGCATGCGCGTGGTAGGATCGAACTTGGGATCCACACCGTGAACGTGATGTGGACACAGAATACCAATTAGAAGGCTGATTGTCAGCAATCGATAGGCGGTCATTGCGCTCAGCCATGGGCCAAACTGCAAGAATGGCCAGCAGTGGAGCTGCTGTTGCTGGGAGGTAGCTGGAGTGTAGTAGAAGCATGCTTTCTGCCGTCGCTGGCCAGCACTCAAGGCTGTGGATGTTCCCATGCGACATTGCGGGACATGTGTTTCGCTGTTCGGACGTCGACTGCAGAAAGTTCTGCTACTGCTGGAAGCCATATCTGTAATTAAAACGAGGCAAAGATCATGTTATTTATGTAAGAGCCGTTTGCAGTTAGGATAATTTAAGTCTATCGATACAAGCGATAAGTGAACTATCATCATGAGCATAAAAAGGATTGCCAGTATTGGCTGTCACTTTAACGGCTTCCGCTGCAAACTTATCAAATCGTCTGACCAATGCAACCTTTTATCAAGACATACAGTACGATTAGGTGTTTTCGTTCAATGGGCTGCTAACGCTACCACCAGCTGCTCTCATATATTTCCCATCTGGAAAATGTTCAATACAAACTACGCTCGAGTGTGTGTGCCAACCATGTGCATGTTTATGACCATTGTCCAACGCCTAAAAGGGGTTGTGCAAGACTTGCACCACACAGACCAGTCCCAATCTCCATCTGCGCCGAATCATCGTCAAAATGTATAATTGTATTAGCCCAAGCGGATACGAACACACGCCGCTGCTTGTGCTGCAGCTGGAGTTGTAGCCACAGAAATCAAAGCCAAAAAAATCTAGTATGAACTGCTGTAGTTTCTCAACAGCGCGCGGTCACACCACAGCCCATTTGCCTACTTTCATTTTCCGTCAAGTCAAGTTGTGCAGCGCCTCGAACTCGAATTAGATCTCATAATTAATACTAGCTGCAGCACTTTCATTTCAGTAACATAACCAAAGCTCACCCAACTCAATGCTTTCGGCTACAGAGTTAGTTACTGGTCGCGTTCTTTGCGAAGCTGTGGCTTAAACGAAACGGAAATTGGGTAAAACCTCGAGTCAAATAACTTAATAAATATTTCAAAGCCGAAAATACAATGACTTTCAATTCGTCAGGCCAGTTGGACACAAATGGTTCCCTTATAGGTATTTGGAAATATATTGGTCTTACACATGTCGGTATGTATATTTGTATGAACGTAGACCTTAACACTAAGACAAATCGATTTGAGACAAGTGCGAAACAAATTTTGGTTACATAAGCTAAAATTGTGGTCTTCTGTAGCATGAAATAAGCTGATTGACACTTAGAGATGGACGTGACATTAGATTTAGAGGTCCACCGCAATTGTTTGCTGAACCTAAAATGTGATACTTTAAATACGGCCGCATTTTTGAAAACTTTGGGTTTCAACTAGTTTGGCAATAATATTCAACAAAATGCGTTGCTCGATCCCGATTCAGAAATTTAATGAAAAAGTGTTTTAGCCAACCGGTCATCTTTAGCTGCAGTTGGCGCTAGCTGTGAAGAAACTAGCAATGAAAAAGATTTTCAATCTTTGCCGATTGGACTTTTCGTTAAAATGTAACTGTCACTTTAAAGACAAATATTTGTACCCTTATCTCGTATAGTAAACTAAAGTCGTCTGTTTAAGTGTACACCTAGATCTATAGATCTAGAGCCATTAAATTTGAGTTGCTCACTGCTATTGCCTGTAAGCAGATCACGTTCCCGTTACTCGTATAGTAAACAAGTAAGGGCGCTGCAGTCGAGTTTCCCGACCACAAAATACCCTGTTCAATTATTTTCATTTATTTGTTTTTGAATTTTTGAAGATGTCATCCTAAATGTAGGCAATACTTTTCTAGTCCTGATCAACAACTGCTCTTATCAGCTCAACTGTTTCGCTTGTTTCGCGGTGTTTTTGGTCCGATCTGATTGTACTTTTCAGAATAGATAGATATTGAGCCTAGCTTGATGTATACTTAACCACGAGGCTCTAACTTGAAAATTGTGGATCTGACGGTTGTTTAGGTCTAGAATTTCTAGAGGAGGTCTTGGTTTTTTGGGGATAAAAGGGGGACGGGTGGGAATTTTCCAAATCTGAAACAAACTTGATCTGCGTACAGCATAAATCTACCTTCGTGCAAAAATTTGTGGCTCTATCTCTTATAGTCTCTGAGATCGACGCGTTCATACAGACAGACAGACGGACAGACGGACGGACGGACAAACGGACATGGCTATATCGACTCGGCTGTTCATGCTGATCAAGAATATATATACTTTATGGGGTCGGAAAATTTTCCTTCTCCCTGTTACATACATTCGCACAACTTCATGATCCCCCTTTTCCCATTTTCAATGGGAACAGGGTATAAAAAAGGTGTAATAAAGTTAGACAAATGTACGTAAGGAAACATCTTCGATATCATAAAGCACATAGATTCTTGAACATTATCAACAGCCGAGGCGATATTGCCATGCTGTGTGAACAAAAAGATTTTAGAGACAACACCCAAATACATTTTTTAAGAGCTATAGGAAGTTTTTCAAAAAAAAACTCATAAAATTCAGAAAAATGCATGAAATCTTTATTTGATTCGATAGTACGGTCCATATAATTTAATGTTTGAAGATTATTTCATGCAAATGTTGACCGTGACTGCGCCTCAAATTATCCATCCGCTTAGTCCAATTTTGTCATACTCTTTCCAACATTTCGGCCGGTATCTCACGAATAAATGCTTCAATGTTGTCTTCCAATGCGTCAATTGATGACATGAGCTTTTACATAGCCCCACAAAAAATAGTCTAAAGGCGTTAAGTCGCACGATCTAGGCGGCCAATTGACCGGTCCCGAACGTGAAATAAAATGTTCACCGAACTCGCCTTTCAATAAGTCCATTGTTGCGCGTGCTGTGTGGCATGTGGCACCGTCTTGTTGCACTCTACGTAAGCGTGTTGGTGGTTTAATGTCCAACAATGCAAACTTGGTGCGAAATTTAGTCACAATAACACCAATAGCCGCTTCAGTGGGTCGATTAAACTGACCATAAAATGGAAGAAGCGCGCGATGAACTTTCTTAACAGAACTTAATTACTTAATGAACTTAATTTGCAAGCGTTGTTCGTTTGTTAGACGATTCATGGTTAAATTATAGACCAAACTGAATATGTTTGACAGTGAAACAAGACACGAAACGTGCGTGAGCTGTTTAAACCAGTGTTGCCAAAAAGATAATAGCTAAAAAATCACCCTTTAAATAATTTGCTTAAAAAGCCAAAAATTTGCCTAAAAATTTATTACCTTAAAGAGGCGACAAGGCCAAGGTGCCCTAAATTTTTGAACATAAAATTCCTAGAGCGTAAAGACCTCTATGTCTTAAACTTAAGGTAAAAACAAGAGCGTAAGTTAAAGTCGGGCCTGCCCGACTTCGATTTACCCGTGGCTCAGGGGAAGTAGTGTTGAATAACATTTCTTTATATAAATTAACAGAGCATTAACATTAATTTGAATATTTCAACATTATGTAACCAAAGAGTGCATGCGACTGAGATCAGTATGCAACGATTTTTTATAACCTGTATAGCTCTGCCATTTATTATCCGATGTTTATCAAAATTAGTGAGATTGTACATATTGGGCACATACACTACACTTCAAAACATGAGATATCGATCTTAATTTGTAGGACATATTCAACTTTTTTGTTCAAAATTTGAAACAAACTTGATCTGCGTGCAGACAAAACTAGTCTAAATTTTAAATATACTTGCTCTAGCTCTTCTAATCTCTGATATCTATGTAATCATACAGAAAGACGGGCATGGCTATATTGACTCGGCTATTGATGCTGATCAAGAATATAGTATATATAGTTTATGGGGTCGGAGATGTTTTCTTCTACTCTACGAGTAACGGGTATAATAACCTAAAATTCTTTTAGCATTTTAATGAAAAATAACAAGAAAGAAAGTCGTTCAAGCCCGACTTTAACATACTCTGTACCAACGAAATTAACATAAATTTTGATGCTGCAGTAGCAGCTGATAGCAACGCTGCAGCGAACAGTCTTTTGATCATAACTCGACAACCGTTCATCCGATCTTCACCATTCCTTTGGCGGAACGATAAGGTATCCTGATTACTAAATATGTCCAGAAGAAATGAACCATCTATCTTTAAAACTGTGGGTGATATGACTGTGGAGGGAGGGGGCGTGGCCAAAATTGAAAATAAACTTGATCTGCCTGCGGACATAAGAAGCATACGTCCCATACATGTCAAACCTCTATCTCTTACCATCTTCATACGGACAGACAGACGGACATGGCTATATCGACTCGGCTGTTGATGCTGATCAAGAATATATATAGGCTATGGGGTCGAAGTTGCTTCCTTCTGGCTGTTACATACTTTTGCACAAACTTAATATACTCCATGTACATACCTACGGCACACCTCACCTTACTCACCTCACCTCACCTCAGCGCAGACGACTGTCGATATCACGCGTGTCAGTACGACAAAACACAGTAGAGATTTGAGCCAGGCGAGAAATCACAGTACATTGTTCACCTAAGCACTCAGCAAAAAGCTAGGTGGTGTAGATGTCATGTGTTCAACTAACTATTATTGTTTATTATATTATATGAAATTTTTTTAACATTTGGTAATGATTTTCTAAAGTTACATTTATCTTTGTGCACGATGTTTGCAGTACATTCTAACCAAGAATTCATAGCAAACATTATTAAGAAAATGGTCCTAGACTATAATTATAAAAATTTTCATAAAGATCGAATGGTAAATAAAAGGCCACAAAAATTGTACATACTTTTCAGAGCAGTATGCTATGACAACCATTTTACATTCACAATAGACGAATCTCTCTAAAAACGAAAAATAAGCTTGGATACTTCTAGACAACACAATATCTGCTCACTATTTGACAGTTTTTAAGGGACAGTACAAAATTGTGCTTTGAACTGCTCAATTCAACAATACTATACAATACATCGCAAACTGCTAAAAAATATTTGATATATTAGGAAGCGCACAGCTGATCCAATATGCAAGTTATCAGAGAATCAATATTATCGATAAATTCAGTTACCTATTGACTATCGAAAATGAAAAGATAAAATAGAGGAATGTTAACTTCGGATCTGCCGAAATTTGTATACCCTAGCAGCACGTATTTCTAACTAATTTAAAGGACATTTCCACTGAAAACAAACAAGTTTTTCTCAGTAAAACTAGTTTCTCGATCGATCATTCCCATGGCAGCTAAACTTGGCAGAATCATGGAGAAGCTTAGAAAACAAAAAAGTTTTTCTGACTAGAACGAGTTTTTCGACCAATTGTTCCTATGGCAGCTAAATGTTATAGTCATCCGATCCGACCGGTTCCGACAAAAGTGCAGCGTATTTGTACTAGAAGACTTCGTGCAAAGCTTGGATGCGATTGCTTTAAAACTGACGGAGGAGATAGCATAGAAACAACCGGATAGACGTACATGGCTATATCGACTCAGCTCGTCATTCTGATCAAGAATATATATACTTTATGTGGTGGGAAGTGCTTCCTTTTTCTATGCGTTACAAACATGTGGACAATTTCAATAGACCCTCTGCAAAGGTATAAAAACTGACGCACTTCCACATTTAGAAATTTGAGTAGCCGCTAAATCGGCCAATTCGTCCACTGTGCAACGGAGGGACTAAGCCGAATTAGAATAACAACATCAATCTCGTGTGTTGTAGAAATAAGCATGTTTCGAGAGCTAAAATCGGGATAAAGACAAGACTTCCCGGATTGCATAATGCGTTCTCAAGTCAATTATCTTTCGATTGAGAGAATCCGGGATTGACTGACTTCTGTAATCGTTTAGGATACATTTTTGGAGGAGTATCTCGAATTTTTATACCCGTTACTCGTAGAGTAAAAAGGGTATACTAAAGTCGTGCAAATGTATGTAAGAGGCAGAAGGAAGCATCTCCGATATCATAAAGTACATATATTCTTCATCAGCATCAACAGCCGAGTCGATATAGCCATGTCCGTCTGTCCGTCCGTCCGTCCGTCTATATGAACACCTAGATCTCAGAGACTAGAAAAGCTAGAGCAACCAAATTTTAGATGTATGTTAGTATTGCCTGCAGGCAGATCAAGTTTGTTTCAAATTTTGGCCCCCTCCCGCCCCCGCAAAAAAAAATGAATTTAAATTTGAATAACTCCCACAATTTATATATCTACAATCTCACAAATTTTCAAAAGGATCGGATAATAAATGGCCGAGTTAATAAAATGTTGCATACTTATCGGAGCCGCATGAAGTTATTAAACACTAATTGAACTGAGTAACGGGCATTTCGAAGTCGGGCCGATTTTAACTTACGCTCTCGTTTTTTGTGAAGGATATACATTTCATTTTTGGCCTGAAGGAAGAATGGACAAGAACCATCTGGGGCACTACCATAGTTTTTGGACTAGATTCGTCCTGGATCATTGCACCGGTTTTTTGATCTAAGTTGGCCGATACACTCCTGTCTTGGTAACTCACGACAAAAATCTTAAAAAATGGTGTTGTTCACATCAAAATGTACTGACCAGCGCTGCGAACCTGTTTAAAACCAAACCCCAAGACTATACAACTTACCTTCTAAATTTATGAACGAGTACACCGTAGAAAGACCAGGCCTATCAAGCCTATTTGTTGACCAAAGTAGAGTATTCCCGCTATTTCTGGAATTGTAAACAGCGGTGTCATTTTATGAAAGCAACTTTTAACCCCGTCGCTCGATCTGTATCAACGATTCGTTGTTGTGTTAATAATATTTTGTGTACTTACAACTTGAACACATTTTGGGCTCATTTAACAAACTGCCAGGATTTTCTTAGAAACATTTATGTTACGAGCTAATACCACTTTGTGCTCTTTTTGGCAACATATTTGGAGTGTTTTCTTAACATCTCGGGGTCATTTTGGGAACACATTGGTCTTAATTTTTTTACATTATGGTATTCAGACTAGCAAATATTAGCCGGCCCTAGGTCATTTAATGTTTTTACATAACTTCAAACAGGCCTAACTCAAAGCAGGCTGGTCGACCGTAGAGCTGTTGCACAAACACGTTCGTTTTTTGGGACAAATTGGTTATGTTTTCAAGCAACTGTTCGTTTTACTGTGCGCTTTTAGAACGTACGCGTTACTCGTAATGTAGTATGACCAGAGCGTGCTGAAATTTTTTTTCCATATTATGTTTAATAAACGGATGTGCTAGCTTAGGTAAAAGCTGGTGTTTTGCTGTGAGCGTCGGGCTTGTTTTGGAACGAAATCGTTTAAGGAGGAGTCCGCTCAGGCTGGGTTTTGGAACTACGTTTTTTTCTTAGAGTATTCAAAGAGAATTTAAATAAAAGCAAATAATCATAATGATTGTGGCCCACTCAACTTAAATCAAAAGCTTTTGTCAAATAGTTTGGTTGCTTTCATCAAGAATATAGCTGAAAAATCCTCGAAAACTGGGACAAAAATCTGTCAACAAATTAGGTTCGAACTAAAACATTTGGGTTGACCTAAGAGGCTTATAGCATTGGTTCGGTCTGGTTGTGTGACAGGTTGTGCTAAAAATGTCAATCTTTTTGCAGAAAGTTCCCAATAGGACCTGGTCACACCAGTCACTAAAAATATAACCTCTATATAATTCACAAGTAAGGGCGCAGCAGTCGAGTTTCTCGACTACAAAATACCCTGTTCATTTGTTTTCATTTATTTGGTTTTGAATTTTTGAAGATGAATGTAACCGGTTATTGTACAAGATATTAAATTGTCATCCTGAATGTATTAAACTCTTTTTTCTAGTCCTGATTAACAACTGGGGGTGCTCTTATCAGCTCAATTGTTTCGCTTATAGCTTATAGATATTGGGCGGATATTGATGTATACTAATCCACGAGGCTCTAACTTGAAAATTGTGGATATGACGGTTTTTTAGGTCTACGATCTGACTGGTTTTTTGGGGATAAAAGGGGGACGGGGGGAATTTTCCAAATTTGAAACAAACTTGATCTGCGTACGGCATACATCTACCTTCATTCAACGAGAGCGTAAGTTAAAGTCGGCCCCGCCCGACTTCGAAATACCCATTACTCAAGGCAATTAGCGTTCATGCTGACTCGGCTGTTCATGCTGATCAAGAATATATATACTTTATGGGGTCGGAAATGTTTCGTTCTCCCTGTTACAAACCAATGACTATACTATACTATATAATGGGCCCGAAGTCGAGCTACTCTCAACTGTATATACCACTTACAAAGAAACTGCTGACATCTTCAGTTCGATCACGTGGCAAAGTAGTCCACTTGAATTGAGAATACTTTGCTTTGACATTGAAATTTGTGAATGGTGGAAATAGCCAATCCACATAATGGTATGTGATCCTAATCATGGGGAGGAGTACCCACTGACAAACTCCGCCTTCTAACTGAAATAATAAGAGCAAAATACTTATATTGATCGTCGCAGTGCTTGTTGCCGCATCACTGCCGCGGCAGTTCAAGCGGTCACGTCTATGTCAGCCCAGGCGCGAAATAGGTTCATAACGTTTAATCATGTGCGACAATTACCAGCGGTACTTTAGACGCGTTCCCCGCAACATTTCTGTTTTTTACAACTACAGATTGCAGTTGTTGCTGATCTTGTTTTTACTCAACTGACTTCTTAAAGCGACATGGCAGCTGTAAAGCCGACAAATGTAACACAACTGGCGCTGTTTTTGCGACATCGCGATGTTTGATTACTAGGCCATTATGAATTTCAAGAACACGCGGGGCAAATCAAAAGCACTGCCAGCTACTCAATTCTTGTGTAATCTACTTAGTAAATTGTTTTGTCTAATTACCACAAGGCCAGAAAAGCTGTTGTTGATAGTTAATATTGGTGTTGCAAAGTTGCAATCAAAAACATAACGAGATCGACCGCAGAATTGAATCGATTTAAATTTGTTTTGGTCCTGGAGTTTGTGGAATAGCGTTTTGCAACAATTTCAATGCGAACGCTCAAAAATTTGTTCTCGATCTTTATTAAGTCCCTAGCGAGTGACTGGAAACGGTAGCGGAGTCAAATCATTAATCGAATCCTGGTGCCAGGCTTGCGCATTGGCGATTGGAGTTCAGAGCATTCACGTGCATTCCGTAATTGCAAACTAGCCAGCTCTGTCCGCCTTAAGCTGCGTTCCAGACCCCTCTCCGTTTTGCCTAGTGCTGCTTAAATTGCGAACTCGAACTTAATGTGAACAGCTCTCGTGAGCTATTGCCAATCCGGTTTTGTCCGTCCAACTGATTGTCTGGTCTTCGTGCTAGCTGTATTTGCCAATTTCCAGTTTGTGCAGCTGCAGCTCAGCGGCGTAGTGGAGTCCTTAGCTGCAGCTACAAGCCAATGACCAGTTATGTCAGACGAACCGCATAGAGGCGAGCCAGGCGAGGCAGGCCCGCTCAGGCCACCCGACACCCTCACTTTTGGACGCTGCAGCTTCTAAATTTACAGCCAAGTATGTTGCAATACTGTGTGTTTGCCCGCATTTGGCTTAGACGGGCTTCGGATATAGGTATGAGTGCATGTGTCTATATAGGTGGTGAATATGTATAGCTAGTGCTGCAAGCCAGCTCCGAGTCCCAGTCCCTGTCCGTCGCTGGCCTGGCGTTCGCGCTGCTATTGCGCAACAATTGTAACACACAATTTGTGCCATTTGACCGAATTTCTCTCAACTCACACAGCCTAATACATAAATAAGCGAGCCTCGCCGGGTGGCAAGGTAGTCAGACAATTTGTTTGTCTGAGCACCGAGTAATGAAGCTGACCAGCTGTGTCTAACGCCTCAATGCTCCATTTTTCAATAAGAAAATCTGGTTTCTTATTTTTTGGCATTCAGTTAGTTGTTGGCCACAGAAACAAAGCGTTCATGCGTGATGTGCGTAATCAGTTTTGCTTATTATCAACGTAACCAGGCTATGCACAAGGGACAAGAGAACATCTTTCCAATCTAAACTTGTCGCGTACGCTCATGAGACATTTTCTTTTTAAAGCAAGGCTGCAAGCCGGTTCCTCTGAACCGAACTTATAACACTTATGACTTACCGAATCTGAGTCCGAATCCGAAACTCCACTGTTTGGAATAACATAAGACCATATATATTTTCTGTATTAGTCAATATACGGGCTTAAATTCATATCTAAATTCGTAGTATTACTTTAAGTTTTCTTTAACGTCCAAGGAGATTATGAACCAAGCTACGAACCACTACCTTAGGTTCGACAAGCTTAGGAATCTTCTCTCGAACCGACTCGTAGTCTTCATGATGGGTTCCAACCCCAGACCGATCTTGCAGAGAGTTTTAGAGGCTTGCAGCCCTTATTTAAAGATACAATTTGTTGAAGGGAGGGTGTCCATTCATATAGGTCCAGTTTTGTGTCACTTAGCCTAGCGGCTAATTATGGGATTCGGACCTATCTGTCTGTCTGTATGAAAGCGTCGATCTCGGAGACTATAAGAGATAGACCCACAAATTTTTGCATGAGGGTGGTGTATACCATATGCATTTCAAGTTTTTTTCATACTTCGAAAATTCCCCTTCTTGGTCTCATCGATAAATAATACTAGTGGTATTCCTGAAAGCGATTTTGATTTGAATCCGATTTTTTGAAAGCAAGTCTAAGTCAGTTGATGGAGTCACCCTCTTTGTGCACCGATTTGATTTAGATTCCGTGAACAGCTGGCAGTGTGACCGTTGAGCTGATTGATTATTGGCGCTAAATCAAACAGAGGCGCGAAAGCAAAACATGCCTATTATTGTAGGAAAACTATTTTTCTAAGCTTCTTAAATAGTAGCTCCACTGCAGAATATCATATATTCCCGGTTACTCGAAGAGTAAAAAGGGCATACTAAAGTCGTGCAAATGTATGTAACAGGCAGAAGGAATGTCCGTCTGTCTGTATGAACACCTAGATCTCAGAGACACGGTCTTCGTGTCCAAATTCGAAATGTAGACTAGTATTGTCTCCACGTAGATCAAATTTGTTTTAAATAATCTCAAATTCAAATTATATCTCCTACAGCTTTCAAGATATCGAGATTCAGATTTTGCAGTGTATTTGTATCGTATGTGGCCAATATCTCCAATCTCACAAAATTTTCATAAAGATCTTATAATAAATGGCGAGTTAAAATGGGAGTTAAAAAAAGTTACTTATCTGAGGCGCATGAGGTAACTAAACAATAATTGTCCTGGGTAACGGGTATTTCGAAGTCGAGCAGGGCCGACTTTAACTTACGAGTCGTTTTATTTTGTGCACAATTTAACAACGCTAAGCTCAATCATTTACGTATTCGTTTATGGTGAATTGGAGTCACCCATGCAATTTGGAAGATCATAAGTGGAAGAGGCATGATGATAAGATAAGATAAGGCATTTGTTTCGAAAAGCATTATAAGAGAGTTCCACAGGTCAAGTAAAGCCAAGTCAAACTCAAGCTGTGAAAGCTGGATTACCTGGTCTTTCTTCGATTCAAAGAGACTCGATTGCTTTTTAAAGTCCACTAAATAAAAATTCGTTGAAATATTAAAACTTGAAATGCAACATGTTGCAATATTCTCCATGATATTTTGTTTAAAAAATCGTATACACCCGGTTACCGTTTCCAGTTATTGGCGCCACCTATAAAGTAACTAGCCAAGAAAAAGCTTCTCAGACTCTGCAGTTCGGATTCGGCAATTAACTGTAGGTCCCAATCTCTTGAGCTATTAGAAATACACAGACCAACTGATTGAGAGAAGCTTGACTTTGGCCGTCCGTCTATTTCTATACAATCTCCTCCGTCAGCTTGAAAGTTATCCTCACCAAACTTTGCACGAAGTCTTTTAGATCAAATACGATGCACATTTGTCGGAACCGGCCAGATCGGATAAATGTAGCATATAGATGTCATCGGAACGATCGGTCGAAAAACGTTTTTGTTTTTAATGAAAACGCCTCCAAGCTACGTACGTTTTTTTGAACTTTTTCACAAAACTGGAGCTCTAGCTACAAGCTCACGGTATTGAAGTGCCCATTATATACAATCTTTACAATTTTCATACAGATCGGATAATAGATGGTAGCGTTATGAAGGTTATAAGAAACGTTGCATACTTTTCTGAGCTACTGTTGAAATGTTCCCATTAATGTTAATGCTCTGTTAATTAACACAAGGAGAGGCTAGTAAACATCAGTCCCCCTGCGCAACGGGTATATCGAAGTCGGTCAGGGCCGATTCATGGTGAAAATCGCACCTAAAACCGCGCTCTTTTTTAAATAGTTATAAATTTAAGACAACGTTTCCGATAAACACCCTAATAACGTCGAAGTTAACCAACGGATTAAAGTGTGATGTTTTTG
Organism: Lordiphosa fenestrarum; assembly: GCA_035044985.1. Lineage (NCBI taxonomy): Eukaryota > Metazoa > Arthropoda > Insecta > Diptera > Drosophilidae > Lordiphosa > Lordiphosa fenestrarum. The sequence continues at coordinate 22,965 of JAWNNO010006106.1, forward strand.
CCTTGAGAGCTGGAGCGGCAGCCTGTTGGAAGGTCCACGGCTTGCTTGCAAATATTGTCGTGTTAAGAGGCTTCACAACCTTTTCTAAAACGTCGGATTCACTCTCCGAATGAGTTCGAACGCTTGTGTTGATGACAGGGCATACACTCTATCGTTCTTTTTGTTGAACCATACCTCTATGGTGAACATTTTCTCATCAGTGAGCAGAATTCGTCTGTGGGTATTGTTCGCGCACTGGCAAAGCAGTGCTTTCGATTTATTCTTGCGATTTTGTTTCAACGCGGTTGTGAGCAAGTGGCCGGTGTGTCTCTTGTTTGCACTGAGTCCCAAGTCACGTTTAATAATGCGCGACATGCTGGCCTTCCATCATCTCACGAGTCATGATTTTCTGCTTGCTTAGTGGACTTCAACGAATTCGATCTTTCACGGCTTATGGCGTTCGCAAAAGTGCACGGACGGCCGGATTTCGCGTGGTCTTTTAGTCCATCAGTATCCTCGAGTAAATTCATGGTACGATACACAAAGTTTTGGGTGGTTTCCAGTGCTCGCAACACTCGAAAGATTTTATCCTTTTCGAGCTTTGGATTTTTCGAGCGAGCATTATCCCATTATCGGAAGCAAATGAAGATAAAAACTATTGATGCAGTAATATATTTGAATGGATGCGTTCGAAGGTTCTCGTGAACGTGTTTCCACGAGTAAGAGTACCAAAACAATTGCGACTACTAGGTACATTAAAATGTCCAAGTTACAGACTGTTGAGATCTCATTAAAGGGAACTTTTCCGTCGAACCACTGGCTAGAGATTAGTTTGCTGCAAACTTAAACTCGTGAGTTCACTTTGGAGAAAACAAGATTTTGGGCGTTGTTCAATTTTTGGGCTGGCTTCAGTTTTGTTCGTTGCAGCACGCGGAAACTGTTGCAGTTTCATGAGCTGCGCTTTGTTATTTTCGGGCTCGGCTGTAACTGGTATCAGGCTGTGGCTCGGGTTGCTTGCTGGCTGCACACAACTAGAATGAAAATTTGTGTTGCAAATAAAGTTGAACCCGATGGCAAACTAATCTGCTTCACGACAATAGACCAGGCAGCCAGACAACTAGCCTTAGCCTGGTAAGCGACCAGCGGCGCAGACTCGTAATCAACTTTTATATGGCCGTAGACGGCGTTGTAGCCGTGTCCCCCATGCGACCGTCCTTCACCAAGCTGGAAGCCCGCCTGTCCCTTCCCTACCTGAGTTGGTGGGGCTGTGACTGGTTGCTTAGCTCGTTCACCCGCTGGCCATTCCTGTCCGTCTTTGGGTTTTTGTCTGTCAGTGCGTCTGTCTGCCTCTGTGCCCGTTTGTATTCTGGGAGAGTCAGTGTATGTGTGTGCCTATTTACTTGTGCAGGCGCATGCATATCTGCATACGTAAAGTTTTTATTGCTGCAGCTGCGGGCGTGTTTTTGGGCGCGCCTTGGCAGGTATAATAAATAGATATATACATATATGCATAAAGTCCTAAGAAAAGCTGTACCTACGAAAAACGCTCACCAAATACTAATAACATTTAATATGTATTTTCAGTTCTAGAAGTAAGTGTGAACTTAAAAAAGTGTCAATATTTGGCCCACCGACCCAAATCGACAGCGCGAACTTCTCTCAATTTCTTGGGAAAAGGGGACCTACAGTTTAACGCTGAATGCTAACGGCTACTTACTTCTTAGCTGGTGAAGGTGACCTGTGCAAGCACTTAATTATTAGAAGTTCCATTATGGTTCCAGGGCTCCTGCGCCACACCATAAATCATCCAGCTTAACTATCTGATTGTAAATATCATGGGGGAAAAAAATGGGGAGATAAAGTCAATCCCAAAAAAACATGATTTTATCTCGACATTCGGATTGAAATTTCAAGCAAAGGTCGTTCTGGAGCCGAGATATCCGAGATCAAGTCAATCCAATTCGTACTTGAAATGGGAAAATCCGGGATTGACCGACTTCTGACATCGTTTGGGATTGATTTTATCCCGGATGGCTTGATTTTTTTTTTCTGTGTACAGACCAAGTTTCAAGCTCAAACCCTAAATAACTTCTAAGTTAGAGCACGGAACCACTTTTAAACCGCTCCGAAATCAGAAGAAGAAAACGCAGTCTTTTTTGATTAACCGAGATTTTTCGCAGAACGAAAAGAGCGATGCGTGAAAGTAAAAGACCATTCACAATCGATGCCTTGATAGATATACTATTAAGCTCGCAAAACAAATGGCGACTTTTTTAATTAGATCATAATTTTATTTATTACAAGTTAACTACTTAATATATTTTAAACTACAAGAGTCACCAAATTTTGAAGGACACAATAATTTAGGTTATGCTTAGGTCAATAAAGTGCGTATTCTTAGAAGCTATATCAAGGTGGTTAGCACTGAAAGAAAATTATATTTTAATTTCTGTACCAATTAATAACTATAATAAAATACAAATTTTCAAATAATTGTGATATTATGCAGTGAAATACTGTTCAGCCATATCAATCCGAGACTTGTCTAAAACAAACATTATGTGAAATTTATTTTTTCAAAAACACTACTTTTTATACCTTTTGCTCCTAGAGTAAAAAATGTATACTAAAGTCGTGCAAATACATGTAACAGCCAGAAGAAAGCATTTCCATTCCCATAAATTATATATATTCTTGATCAGCATCAACAGCCGGGTCGATATAGCCCTGTCCGTCTGACCGTCAGTTTGTATGAACCCCTGTATCTCAGAGACAAGAAGACCTAGAGCATCCAAATCTTAAATGTAGGCTCCTATTGTCTGTATGCAGATCAAGTTTGTTTCAAATTTGTGACAAACCTTCTAACGCTCTAAATTTTATTCCTATTCAATTACGAATGATGCCACGGTATGTCTAATGTCGATACTCTAACATAAAATAATCTTTTCACGGTATAGCCTGTATAATTTAATAGCCTTGCTATGGTATTAGCTTGTTTACTTACTACTGTGAGCAAAAAGTAAGGTGTAAGGGTCAATTTAAACTTCGCGGGCCTAACAATTCGGGCTAGTTCTTTTTTTTGAGTTGGCAGGACTGTTGATGACATCTGTGCCAAATTTCATGTGAATGTCATTATCAGTAATATATTTACGCTTGTGTTTTCCAAACGACCATGAGTGCATTTTTCGATTTTTACAATGTCTGATTTAATTGAGCAGAGAAGTGCCATCAAATTTTGTTTGCGGAATGAAATTTCGGCTGCGGAAATGTTGAGGATGTTGCGGAAGGCCTTTGGTGATTCTACCATGTCACAAAAAAATGTTTATAAGTGGTACAAAGACTTCAAAGAGGGTCGAGAACGTGTGGATGACTTGGAGCGCTCCGGACGACCATCGACGTCAACAGATGACCAACACGTCAATGAAGTGGAGGAATTAGTGCGCAAAAATCGTCGGTTGACTGTTAGAGACCTTACTGATATGATCGGAATATCAGAAGGATCTGTGAAAACCATTTTGAAAGACCATTTGGGCCTACGAAAAGTCAAATCTCGTTTGGTACCGAAAGTTCTCAATTTTTTGCAAAAAAGTCATCAAAAATTCGACGCATATCGTTCCGCAACCACCGTATTCGCCTGATTTGGCTCCGTGTGACTTCTGGCTATTCCCAAAACTCAAGAGACCACTTCGGGGAACGCGTTTCGAGTCGATTGAGGAGATAAAAGCAAAATCGAAGAAAGCGCTGATGGCTATACCGGAGAGGGACTATTTGGCATGTTTCGAGGATTGGAAAAAACGTTGGCATAAGTGTATTTTATCGGGAGGGGATTACTTTAAAGGGGATGAAATTGATTTAGAAGAATAAATAAAGATTTTTCATTCTACAAACAGATTCACTTTTTGCCCACAGTAGTATTGTACACCAGAAACAATCTGGGCAGTTAATGTTGTCAAGAATATCAGCCATGCTCCCATTTTCGCTTTCGCAAAAACTTTGCGATTTGATCACCAAATCGTAAAAGTTGGTGCTCCAACATTCGAAAATTGAAAAGTCTTGCCGTTTTTAAACCGGCAACATCTGAGTCCGTGAAATGAAAAGTAAATAAAATACATAGGTTGATGCACAAATAGACAGCCCACGGAATTATTTGTATACCCTTGCAAGGGGTATTATAATTTTGCCCAGAAGTTTTCAACGCATAGAAATATTCGTTTCCGACCCCATAAACTAAATATATTCTAGATCAGGGTGACGAGCTGAGTCGATTGAGCTTTGTCCGTCCGTCTGTCCGTCTGTCTGTCTGTTTCTAGCACCCATAGGAACCATCGGTCGAAAAACTAGTTCTAGTATTAAAAACTATTTTCTTTTCAATGGAAACATTTCCAAACTTTGTAATCGTAGGTTTTCTATGTTTTTTATAATTCTACCAAGTTTTATTAAAATGGACAACTATATGGTATAACTGCCATACAAAAGATAGGTCTCGTAAAACAGTCTTAGTTAGAAAAACTTTTTTGTTTTTAATGGTAGCATCCTGTAATTCTGTATTTGTTTGTTTCACGTGCTTTCACATAATTTTACAAATTTTTGGACAAATCGGATGACTATATCATATAGCTCCCATACGAACGATCGGTCGGAAAATGGAAAAAAGAGTATTTTTTGAAAATTTTAAGCGTGTACTTGCAAGGGTATAAAAACTTCGGC